>JAGKTI010022956.1:4548-15019 GCA_018397915.1 Birgus latro
CTCTTCCTTCATCTCCCTTTTTTCCTCCATCCCTACTCTTCAACACTGTCTTTACCGCCTCCCTTTCTCCTCACCCATTTTCTCTAATCCTCTTCTCTTCCTCTTCTCCTTGCCTCTTATCTTCTCCACCTTCCCTAATCTTCTGCCCCTTTCCCTACCATACATTAACCCCCTTTCTTCTCTCCTCCCCCTCTTCTCTTGCTATCCTCCCTTCCTCCCATTCATTTTCCTCTTTTCCAATCCTCGCCTCACCCTCGCTTCACTATTTCTTCTCTTTTCTCCCGTCTTCCCTCCCAGTGCTCCCCTCCTCTTTCCTTTCTTCCCTCCCTATCCTCCCCTCCCCTCTCCCTTCTTCCCTCCCTATCCTCCCCTTCCCACTCCCTTCTTCCCTACCTATCCTCCCCTCCCCTCTCCCTTCTTCCCTCCCTATCCTCCCCTCCCCTCTCCCTCCTTCCCTCCCAATCCTCCCCTCTCCCTCCTTCCCTCCCAATCCTCCCCTCCCTATTCCCCTCTCCCCTTCCATGCCGTAAATATGGTTAATTCCCAACTTTATGCCAGTCAGAACCCACACAGTAAAACAGGGAACTAATTCAATCCCCCGGGCTCACGGAATCACAGTAGGGTGCAGGAGAAATTAATCAAGTGGCCACCGGGAATTGTCAGCGAGAGGGAGTGAGAAGGAGTGAGAGGGAGTGAAAATGGGAGTGAGTGAGAGTGGGAGCGGGTGGAAGGGAGGGCAAAATGTGGGAGTGGGAACAGATGGAAGAGTGAGACAAATTGAGAGGATTGGGAGGGAGTGAGAGTGGGTGGGATTGGGAGGGAGTGAGAGTGGAATTGAGAGGAAGGAAGGACAAAGGGTGGGAGGTGGGGACGGGTGGGAGTGAGAGCAGAAGGAGCTGGGAGGAAGTTGGAGTGGGAATGGGTAGGAGTGAGAGTGTGAGGAATTGGAAGGGAGTGAAAGTGGAAGAGGGGAGAGTGGGAGGATCTGGGAGAGAGTAAGCATCGGAGTGGGAATGGGTGGAAGTGAGAGTGAAAGGAAATGTTGGACAGTGACAGCGGGACTGAGTGGAAGGGAATGGATGGGAGAGTGTTAGTGGATTTGGGAGCGAGTGAATGCAGGGGAGTGGGAATGGGTGGGAGATAGTGGGTGGGAGTGAAAAAGAATAGGAGAGGGTTGGGCTGGGTGGGAGCGGCAAGTAATGGGAGGGTTGGAAGTAGGAGGAAGTGGGAGTGCAAGGCAGTGGGAGAGGATAGAGTGGAAAGGAGTGGGAGGGGGTGGGAGTAAGTGGGAGGGGGTGGGACTGAGTGAAAGAGAATGGCTGGCTGAATGAGACTGATTAGGGGAAGAGACACGTGATGAGGGGGAGTGAATAAAGAGTGAAAGAAGCCATGCGCTAAACAGGATGACTGGGAATGAATGAAGAGTAAATAAAGGAGTGCAGCACAGGCTGAATGGGAGTGATTGGGGGATAGGGAGTGAATAAAGGGCACAAAGGCCGATGGGTTATGAATGGGAGGGTGTGGGACTCGCTGTGTGGGATATATGGAAGCTTAACTAATTGGGAGCATTAAGAGTCTGTCTACCTATCTATAGCCAGACGCCTTAGTCCCGTAGGGGGTGGCCACAAACAAATCGCCTCCATGTCGCCTCTGCAATTTGACTGCACTCACTCCAGTTCACACCCCTCTCTCTCTCATGTATCTCTCCAAACCATCTCTTATTCTCATCCTTGGTCTCTCCACATACACTCTTCTAGTTTGTATCAATTCTCCATTAACCCTCTAAATCAGTTACACATTTCTTGTTTTATTCCTGCTATACAGTATTCAGATGATTTTACATTGTACAGCAACTATAAATTTTGTGTTGTGATGAGGAGAGGTAGGCTGAGGTGGTTTGGACATGTGGAGAGGATGGGGGATGATAACTGGGTACAGAGGGTGAGAAGTGTTAATATTGGGGGAGGGGTTGGGAGGGGTAGACCGAGAAAGACATGGGACGAGGTCATTAAATGTGACTTAAGGGTTAAGGGACTGAATAGGGAGGCTGCCAGAGATCGAGCAGCGTGGAGAGCCGCCATTAGGTGACCGAGGCCGACACATGCAAGCATGTTGGAGCCTTCAAAAACGAAACGATTCTTGCTATCTCCAGTTTTACTCAGCGAAGAGTTTGCAAGGGTACCATGGCAGGCTCCACATCACCCCGTTTTCTCGTTACATGGTAGCCATCCAGCGTCGGAAATTATTTCCTGAGTTACAGGAAACCACTGGGCTTGTCACTCAGGGCAGAGCCGTCTAAAGTGGAGATAAGGGTAATATAAAGTGACAGGAAGGAAATGGAGAAACAGGAAGAAAGCTGGGCAGACACTGAAACAGAATGACTGAGATGAAGTTAGCGTGAGGGTGGGAGTGAGTGGGCAGAGAGAGGTGCTGAGAGGATGTGGCGACAACATTAGATGTGAGAGTGAAAGGTACGATGGACGGTCGGCAAGGCTGGCTAAGAGAGAATATGGGTTAATCATTACACAACAATTATGCACTTCCTCCTTCCAAACGACTTACTCGATTTAATAAAGAACTCTAATACTGAAAGAATTTCTGAAGGCTATATCTAACCCTTCCAGTTTGAAAAGTCCTTATTAAGGTGAATAAAGTAGTCTAGATCAGCCATGAGATAGAATAAAAATGAATATACGCCATCGTACCGAATGGGTTAACCGCCAAAGAATGTCTTTTATCATGTTCTTCTTGCAATCTCCATACGATTTTATCCTAGTCAGAGGATTTATTTCGAACTACATGTGTTCAGCATGGCCATCTGTAACCCCTACACAGCGAGATCTTCCCTGAGTAAATTCGCATGGGGATAGCATGCAAAAAAAAAGCTCACATACTGAAGTAAGTTATGACAGTTATGCATGAATTTATCAGGGAATGTTTAAGTAACAACCTTAGTGAGTGGTATTACATGAAACGGGTGGAAAAATGAACCCAACTCAAATTGTGTTCAGTACAAGTATACCTCGTTCCTTCGCCAGACTATGTTGTGCTAACCTGAGCTGGTACGAAGGTCCTATTGTGTTCTTTGTCCCTGGACGAATGTTCGTCAAAATCTAATTACTTCATCGCTGAATGGTCCTTTGAGCCTGTATCAGGTGTTCACCCACTGTCCAAGGATACCAGACCATTGCATCGTCCAGGTTACCACAGCTACCTCCCCTTAATGTTTTTCTAGGTAGTCATTTTACCTACCAACCCGCAGAGGATGGATGGACGCCTGAGTAGTGACGCAAGTCCGGCCGTGTGCTGAACCTAATAACCTCTCCCACATTCCGTTCATTTACTCACTCAGACGCTGCCACCGATATATCATCACAAGTTCTGGTCAAGAATGGTGCTTGGAGAATAAGGCGGCCAAGGTGGGTGTGGTGATGGGATGGAAGAGTACTGCAGTTTCCATAATTCAGCACTGCACCACTAACACACATCTTTTCTACCGACACACGCTACGGCTATCACATGAAACATCTAGTGTAATGGTGTTGCAGGCGAGTGTCACATTATGTACTGTTGTGCCGGAGCTCCGAGAAAGCTGTTTGATGTATAAAGTTTAAATCTGCTACTACGTTGCTGCGATATACTAACAGTGACAGGCGAAGAAGATTGAATGATAAGTATGATACATATCAAAGTACGTGGCCGTAATTTCTGAAAATTACTTTAATCATTATTTTAAAGGGCTTTGTTGGAAAATGTCTGTGCCGGTAGGAAAAGGATGCGGATGTCAAATAATCACGTTAGTTAAACATTTGTTCTCCAGAAAAGAAATACAACCCAGAACATTATATTTCCATCATAATAAAATTAGTCATTACTTGACAATTCATGCTATTTAGAAATACTGCCGTACTAACCACAACGCACCTAACCCCGGTCTGTTAGAATTTCCATCAGATGAAGAAAACTGTTTAATATTAGCTCATTCACACACCAAAGCATGTCCACAACAACTCGAGCGTTACTGACCCTCTATATTCAACCTCCTCAGTACAATGACGCATTTTATACTTTGTCCTTGCAATCACCAAACGTTATTGAATTGGGGAACGACCTTGTAGACTGAACTTGTATACAGTATTAGTGTATTACAAGTAAGTCCTTCCTAATATGCACAAATCGTCTGGTATTGGCATGAGGAAAACAGATAAGTCGCCGTCGCAGAGAAGGAGATTAAGGACAGTTTGTAAAATTTGTTTCTCACAACGTATACTAAATAAAACCTAGAGTCAAATTAAGATACATGAAGTTCCAAAAGTATGAAGACGTTGCATTTAAAAGACTGAAGGTCATATGGAGGGGGGGAAGGAAAGACTGAGAAAGGCTGTGCTGTTAACCCATTCGATACGATTAGTTTTTATGTATATTTACTTGCTGTTTCCTTTAGATTATTTTACAGGGCTATGAAGTGAGTTTTCGAACTGGAGGAGTTTAATACCTTCACTAATGGAGTTGACTGAAAGAGTTGAGTGAAAGAGCTGGCAGTACAGAGACTAAAAATTAAAATACTTATCTTCTGAGGGAAGAGGTTAAATGTAAAGCACTGTGGAGAAAGTAAGACAGCCATCGCTCTTCTCCTAGATCTATCAATAGTGGTGTTCCTCAGGGCTCTGTTCTATCACCAACTCTCTTCCTTTTATTTATCAATGACCTAAGCTGTACATCTAACCCTATCCTCACGTACGCTATGACTCCACACTTCACCTTTCCATTCGGTTCGCCCAACGTCCATCTCAGTAGTTACTTCAACAAACAAGGGATGAGGCTATGGCACACCTAGTTTCTGTCTTGGCTCATATCTCTGGCTGAGGTAAAAATAATCTTGTTGTTTTTAATGCATCACAGACTCGGTTCTTACACCCATCAACCAGACAAAAACTTCCAGAGGAGTACCCAGTAATGTTTAATACTATCCAACTTAATCCTGCATCATCCTTGAATGTGCTTGAGGTTTCATTCACTCGGGACTTATCTTGAAAAGATTATATTACATTTCTTGTAAAATCTGCTTCCAAGAAATTAAGTGTGCTAAGCCGACTCTGTACCTTATTTACCCTTGCACAGTTGTTGATTTTATACACGGGTTTTATTCGCCCCTGTGTAGAGTACAACTCTCATGTGTGAGGAGGCTCCCCACATAGCTCTTCTCAATAGGGTGGAGTCAAAGGCTTTTCGTCTCATTAACTCTCCTCCTCTTACTGGATCCCTTCAACCTCTGTCTCTTCGCCGCACTGTTGCATCTTTACCTCTTTTCTATCGCTACTTCAATGGTCACTGTTCCTCTGAACTGTCTGCTTGCATCCCTCCACCTCTACGACGGGTGCGTAGCACTCGTCTAGCAACAAACTCTCATCCCTTTTCTGTCCAAGAGTTAACCGTTATTCCCAGTCCTTAATTCATGCAACTGGTCAACTCTGGAACTGTCTCCCTCCGTCTGTATTTCCTGCTGGCTATGATCTCCAGTCTTTCAAACGCAGTGTGTCCAGCCATCTCGAAATGATCGGATCTTGAATTTGGCTCTTTTTTTTTTTTCGGAAGGAATAGTTTGCGGGCTCCTGGTCTTTGGTTCCTTCTTCCTAGCATAAAAAAAATAAAAATAAAAAATAAAGTGTTGGATTTTTACGAGTATGTGTCAGCCCCTGTGTTTATTCCTGACTGGCAGGAAGCGCTTTTCATTCTCTCATGTTTATGAATTATAGTACCTGAATTATAGTGTCTGGAGAGATTAATTATAGTTCACGATTTATAGCGCTCAAAGTTCCTGTATCAGTGCCAAAAGTGCCTGAATTATAGTACCTGAGGTGATTAAATCTGAGTTACGAGTTATAGCACGTAAAGTGCCATAATTCGTGCCAAAAGTGCCTGCACTGAAAACCTGTGATCACTCTACGACAGTGTAAACTTGTCAGTCTACTTTGGGGTCATCAAAGGGTCTTAATTGTTGTATACTGTATATAGAAAGTTTTCACGGGGTCTTCCAAAAGCCTTCAGTTTGATCAGTTTCATATGGGAAGGTACTCACTTTGATCACTTTATGTCCGTAAATTGATCAGTTGACGATCCTCATCCGTGAATAGTGATCAGAAAGTAATCAAAATAGACATTATCAGTTTAAGTACTTTTTGGTCTTCAAATTGAACACTTTATATTTTCAGTGTGAACTATAATGACTGGAGTTCCTGCATTATAGTGGCCACCGTGACGAACTGTACCTGAACTGTAGTGCCTGGTGTTCCTGAATTATTGTGGCCACCGTGGCCCTGTACCATGTGACGCTGTGAGAGTCATACATGTAGGCCGCTCCGTGAATATTTTAGATGTTCCAAAATGGTGTGACTGCGCGTTTGATTTCGTGTGTGTGCAGTTCCGGGGTTACAATTTTCTGTTATTTCATTCACTTCGAAACGATGACGTCTTTTTTATTCTTGCTACCTCCAGACGACGTGAATCAGCATCGGAGATACTTCTTCTTTATTTAATCATTTATTTAGCTACTTAATTATGGAGTGGAAACAAACAAATCATAGTTAGGAGAGGTAATCCGCACCCAGGCTATACTACTTTCATATTAATTTGGCCTGCAACTAACATCTGACCATCTTGAATACTAAGTTGTAACAAGAGAGTTATAAAAGACATCAGCGTTAGTCACGAAGTGATATGGAAAGGATGTGTTTGCCGTGGAACTGTCTTATTCCGCCATCAAGCTCCGGGAAATATGCTGCAGAAAGACGAAAATCTCCCAGATGTTAGGTTTACAGAGGTATAATACGAGAAAGCTTTGTTCAAGAGAGGATAAGCTCTCTTGATTTTTTACAACAGTTCAGAAGTGGGCTCTTCGTACTATTAAATGGCTAAATGTTTGTGTTGGTGGAAGAGAAAGAATTAGATAATGGTGGTTGTATCGACAGTGGAGTGAGGAGTCGTCACATCGTTACAAGGCTTAAGGACATCGTACGACAGCTCTCGGCAACTTAATTTACAGTCACTGAATTCTGTTTCTTTAAAATGACTGCTCGCTTGATATGACTGAATTATTTCTTACTCGGAATTATTGAAATTTCAGTCGCTGAATTTTCCTCTTTTAACCTTACTCGCTTAATATGATTAATCATACTCGTTAAAGCACTTTAATTTTTAGTCGATGAATACTAGTCCTTTAATCTCATTGCTTATTATGACTGAAATATTCTTACTCGTTCTATCTTACTCCTTAAAGCTGTCACTCAACATCACCATCCTGGGTTTATTTCCCTTCTACAAAAAAATGTGAGGTCTCTAAATATCTCAAAATCATCTTATTACATTAATCAGTGTTATCACTTACAATTCCTCTTCTCATTATAATACAATTAAACAACTCTTCCCTATTGCCTGACGACATATCCTGTAAACATCAGCTTCCAAGTACTAATGTTCCTACTCAGCAACGATTATTCTACCCACGACAAACCACCCTTCCTCATACTTTTCCAGCACCACTACCATCCACCTTAGCTTGGTTGTTTTACATTCGGTCTTTCCACTAGCCTCCCTTCCTCATATACTGTACCTATATACTGAACTTCCCCATCATAATCTTCCATCATAATCTTGCTCAACTTCTTTCAACTCCTCCGTAAACCACCCTCCTTCATATACACCCCCCCTCCATGACCGTCCACCTGACACTCGGTCAGCCACTGTCAACTCTTCTATAACACACCACTTCCTTCTCGGTCCTCCTCTTCCTCGTTCAACAAATCCACCAAAACATAAATACCCAGTACTTACGACGTACCATCAGTTAAAATAAAGTCGTCTGGTGTATTTGGATCGGAATACAATAGTTACTCCGCCCACGAGAAGGTTAATGGTACCAGTATTAACACTCAGGCTCCTACAACTTAATGTCAGCATTAGTTGGAACAAAATCACATATTGTTCTGAACAAAGGGTTTTATTTCAGTGGTGTCAATTCTCAATTACACTTGCCACAGAAGATAGGATGCTAGAAAGACAGCCAGACAATAAAAATATACCAGCTGGACATCAATCCGTTTATCAATATGCACCGTAATAACCATGAGAAAATTACACACACACACACACACACACACACCAGCACCTGATACAAACGAACCATGTTATGATATAAATACCCACACCAGTTCTCCACCCTACCTGTCACTCCACAGTTCCTGTCACCTCCATCACACCAGTCACCATCTCCACCAACACACCTGTCGCTATCACCACACCTGTCATTCCCCTATCATACGTGTCACCCTTACCACTAAACTTGTCATCCCGTCATCCCAACCACCACACCTTTCATTCCCAGTACATTACCTGTCACTTCACCACCACACCTGACGTCCTCATCACAACACCTGTTACTTCACCACCACACCTATCACCCCCATCATAGCATCTGTCACTCCACCAGCACACCTCTCATTCAACACCCCATGCCACATCGTAAAATCTGTCACTCCACCACACCTCTCTCTCCACTACACTTTTCACTCAACTACGTCTCTCACCCCATCACATCACTCACTTCAGCACATCTCTCACTCCAGAACATCTCTCACTCCACCACACCCCTCACCCCACCACACGTCTCACTCCACCACAACACTTCACACCCCACTACACCTGTCACACCCCACCACCACACTGTTAACTCCGCAACCGCACCCTGTCTACCACACCTCTCACTCTATACATAAATTACTCCCTACGCAACATCTCATTCCTCCACACCTGTTACTCCCCCACACATATCACCCCACACCTGTCACTCCACCACACATATCCAAACCAGGTCTGTCACCCCCACCCCTGTCAACACCACACCAGCCATTTCACACCTGTCAATCCTCACACCTGTCACTTCATCACGCGTGTCACTCCACCACTACTGTCACTCCCATTACAATGCCACCCCTACCACTACACCTGTCACCCCCACACCACACCTGTCATAACTATCGTCATATTTGCCATCCCACCATCACACCTGTCACCCCCAACAACACATCAGTCACTCCATCACCATCTTTGTCATTCCACCACGACACTTGTCACCCCACCACAATTCTCACTCCATCACCTCACTTTTCACTCCATCACCATACTCGTCACTCCACCACACATCAGTCCACCACACCTATCACACCACCATGCTTGCCACTCCTCCCACACTTATCATCACACCAGTCACTCCACAGCACTTGTTACTCCACCACCACACTTTCACATTATCACAACTGTCACCTCAACACCTGTCACGTCGACACTTCTCACTCCACACCTGTCGCCTCCTCACATGTCACCACCACAACTATCACTCCAACAACACATGTCACTCCACACCATCCTTCACTCCACTACACCTGTCACTTCAACAATATCTGTCACTCCACCAAATTACATCAACTCTATCGCTCTACCACAGCTGTCTTTCCAACAACACCAGTCACTCAAATAGTACCTGTCTCTCCACAACACCTGTCACCACCACACTAGTCATCTCTTCCACCACACCTGCCACCACCACACCTATTACTCCACCAACATCACACCTGTCATCTCCGCCACCACACCTATCACTCCATCACCACCACCAGTCACTCCTTCAACCATATTACTCCCACCAAACCTATCGCTCCATCATACCTGTCTCTCCAGCAACACCTGTCATTTCCCCCACCACACCTGTCATCCCCAACCCGTCACTCTCCCGGCCTCACTTTTCAACCTGGCCGTTTGATTAATTCTGGGGGATTTGAACTGATGGGAGTGTGAGAGGTGGTGATTTTTTTTTCTCTCGTCTGCATTTGTCCCTCTTTATTAATTTCCCCCAGCTAGAACACTTACAATTAAATGACGTGGTATCTGGAATGGAAAAACATAGGATTTTTTTTGTCTCATTCTGCTTCCGCGAATCTGTCTGCATGTAATATACGATTCACAATATGTTTTCATGGCGAAGAGGTTCAGTGTTTAAGCGCATTGCATCAGCGCATAAAATCGTTGCCACTGTATCAAACATAATATTAAAACCAATCGGGTCACATTATAGGAATGTACACGGTGACTTTTTTCGTTCCTCCTCTCTATGAAATTCTACGTGTGATATGATGGGCAAGTTGTCACGTCATCTCTTTCGGTTTCTCTCCACATACACACCCTTTAATCTCACTGTATCTGAATATACCAGTGTACTGTAGTTCGTCAGAGAGGCAGCATCCAGTCACAACTCTAACATACGAATTTAGCACCAAGACTGAATGATCAATGAAAAGACTGAATGACGGGTGACAAGGATGAATGAGTGAACGGAGGTGTTGCCTATATTCGCTGCTCTGCTGATAGTTATACTCTGTGTGTGTGTGTGTGTGTGTGTGTGTGTGTGTGTGTGTGTGTG
>JAGKTI010022957.1:0-15019 GCA_018397915.1 Birgus latro
CTCCAAGCGCGGCTTGGCACTGCAACTGCCCCGCCATTATACACCCAATGATAGGGCAGCCTCCTGGGGTGCTACTCCCAGGTTCGGGCCCCTCTCTATTGAGCGGAAGCGGCAGCCTGGGAACCGTAATGCCCTGTACCCTCTAGCACAGGTTCGAGCCCCATCTCGCCCCGGACCCATGATCTATGCCGGCAGAACCCCAGTCAAGCCTCCCCCCAAAGTCTGCCACTAGGTAGCGGGGGCAAAGTTTTCTGGCCGCATGCCCCTGCTGGCGTCAACCCCTGTAACGTAGTGGGATACGTTGTGTAATATGTAAAGCGCATGTGGTGTAGTGCATAGGATAGTTAGAGGAAATGTTTGGGAGAGTATGCTGGTCTACTCTCCATGTTACTGTCACACTGAAAAGGTCAGCAAACGGGGATGGTTAGGTAACTAGTGAAACAGGAGCTCCAGCTCTCCCTATCACCAGTATTCCCATTCCACCAGTATTCCCCTAGGGAGTACTACCCTGTTCGGCCCGTGCTACAGCCTCCTCCTACAAGTGTACAAAATAATCATCTCCCACATTCATTGCTCTTCCTGTGACTACATCTTGTAAATACAGCATCAGCAAAACGACTTGAATTAGAGTGACATTCAAACTTAGCCACAAGAACACAAGTAATGACCTTTAACAATGTTCGGTTTATAATTCTTAAAAAAAAATAAAAACTAGCAAAAGTGGTCACAAATAGCGTTGGGAATTCATTTACCCTGTAACGTACAACTTTGTTATGAAAAAACATTATCAACCTTACAAGCTAACCAGACCAAATATAGTAACTCTAATATGTGATACCTGTAACACATGAAGGAACCAAGAAATACAGCATACATAAGGGCACTGAAGAAACTGTTGCTCTCGCCAAACCTATGTATTATATCCATTTACTGCTCATGGTTTATTAATACTGCACACCCACAAAATCATACATGACCATAATACACCCCTGTGATAATTTAGTACAGTAGCCTACTGATGAATAAATAATGTACAGGAATTCTTTGGTACACACATAATATACAGGATTTCTAAAGTTACAGAAATCATAATCATCAATATTACCCAGCCTACTTTTTCTGTTCAAAGACGGAGTGAAGTAGGATCCAGAGAGAAGCGAAGGAGTTGTGGCAGTTGCAGTCCCAGGCTCACTTGCAATGTGAACCCAGTGGACTGCAGGCTGAAGCTGCCCTCCTCCTGCAGTCCACCATCCTCTTTTGGGGGGACAGGAAGGGAGCTGTTGGGCATTTGTGTTGCCTGGCATTGGAGCCACACAATTATCTATCTATCTATCTATTGCCAGACGCCTCAATCCCCCACGGGGTGGCCACAAACAAATCGCCTCCATGTCGCTCTGTCCCCCGCCATTTCACTACCCCACTCCCAATTCACACCCCCCTCTCTCATGTACCTCTCCACTCCATCCCTCCATCTCATCCTCAGCCTCCCCCCTCCCTCTCGCCCCCTCCACCTCACTCACATACACTCTCCTCGTCAGTCTTTCACTCTCCATCCTCTCCACATGCCCAAACCACCTTAACGTGTTTCTCCTAACGCTTCCTATCATGTCCACATCCACACCACAACACTCCTTCACTTCCTCATTTGTTAGTCTGTCTCTCCATGTGACTCCACATGCTCCTCTCAAATAACTAATTTCCACTGTTCTCACTCTTGACTTTTGTCCTTCCAACAGGGTCCAAGCTTCACTTCCATATGTTAGAGTTGGTATCACAATACTGTCATGTAACAACTTTTTCACTTCCATGCTCACCTCCCTGTTTCTTATAACTGCTTTCAATGAACCGGCAACCTTCCTTCCTTGCTGCACCCTTTCAAGCACTTCACCCTCCAGACTTCCATCCTTACTCATCACACTACCCAAGTACTTAAATGCACTCACATTCTCCATATCCTCCCCATCCAATCTCTGTACATTCACTGACTTCACTTTTCTCGAAGACCATCACTTTACTCTTCCCTACATTCACCTTTAGATTCCGTTTCTTACACACTCTCCCAAACTCATCTACACAATTATACAGGTGCCAAAACATGAAGGTGTCCCTCCGGAAGGAAAGAAAAAGCATGAAAAAGAGAAATTATCAGCAGCAAAATGCCCAGTGAAGTGAAAAACACAATCATTCACACATTAGCTATTTGAGATCCACCACAAAAGCACAACCACAGCATCTGCATGTTTTTTCTGCATTTTTCTTAAAACACACACACACACAAAGACCAAAGCCAATTTTACCTGACATCTGGTTGCACAAGGTGGATACTGATAGAACAGCCACAAACACCTCAGGTAAAGGTTAAACTGTGCATACTATAATACTCTTCGAATTCTGATTTTTATCTTGGTTTTCTAGGTAACTCGACTTTCTTTTTTTAACTGTGTGTGTGTGTGTGTGTGTGTGTGTGTATTATTCAAGCATTTTTGGGTCAGTGGATCCCAGGTGGGCAGGAAATAGCCACCACCAACAACTGCACACGACAAAGGCTACACCACCCTGTGTCTAGCCACTCATCAAACATAAACACACACTCAGCACTGTAAGGTAATGGAGAAATGTTGAAAAATTAGGAGAGATAATGGAAGATGTAGTGGAGGCTGCCATACCTGATTTGTCTCCTGAAGGGCACATCACAGCTGCAAAAACTAAGAGGAGGCTGATGTTTATTAGTCACATAATGACACTCAAGGCATGCAATTGGTCATCTTTGCCATAAATGTTTGGACTGAGTAGCTGAGTTGCAAAGTCCTACGCTCCTGATGGGGCTATACATGCAGAATGACATTTACTATTTAATGAGTATTACCTAGATGTTATTACTGAGTACCATAATTTATAAAGTTATGACACTTTACTCATTACCAGTAATATACTGGTAATAGTTATTTAGATTTACAGCCAAATAAATGGTCACCATCTCAATAAACTAGGCACAGTACTGTACAGACTTTACATTGCACCTTAGGGTAGTGTACCATTAATAACTTTTCAATGTCAGACTAACTCGGTAAAAAAAAAAAAAAACAAGTAAAGCAGTGTAACTTCCTCACTTAAATATTGGGTATAAGTAATATATTCTCTGCCTTTCCCAATGTGGATGTAAAACACTCGTCATGGGAATTGGGTAATAAAAGTCACATTACTGTTACGGTCTGCTCAATTAAATGATTTCCACTGACCTGAAAGTATTTTTTGTGCTATTTTCAAAGCCAATATTCAGTTTTAAGTGTACCAATTATTACAGAACCATGACATTGGATAATTTTAGAGATCATCTGGTCCAATAAACCAAGTATTAACATGCCTTGCTCTTGCCAACTGCAGTACTCCTAATATTGGTGCCAAAGTGATTAAGTATCCCTGTATGGCGACTCCCATGGCAACCCTTTTATGCTTACGAATTGTCCACAAATTACAGGGCAACACTGACAATGATTAACTTGAATTAATAAAATATAATACAGGTGAAATCATCATGCTCGTTTGGTAATGAGTTACCAATACTTTTACCTAACTCAAGAGCCAACCTAAGTAAGTTAATAACCTCAAGAACACATACTTCCACGATAAACCACTGTATTAGAGTATCAAATAATAAAACATAATAAAAAGACACATCAGGTAATGTAACAATAAAGGTTTACCAGGCCATGCTGCACTCGTACTCCTAGCAATGCTGCTTCGGTAGGTGTAATATCAGTATAGTATTACAGTCTCAAAGACTTCGACAATGCAAATTTGGTTGAGATCCCCGCCTGTGAATTGCACAAAGTCAACTACCCGGCCTTGGGTCCCCATACCATTCTCATAGTAGGCCTTCTCTCACCCAAATCAGTTCCACAGATGCATGATAATTTACAATGCCCAAAGTCTGCCAATGGAAGCTCAAAGCCATTCTTGACAACTCCATTTCTGACACAAATTTTGAATATAATCTACTTAACCAATCATATGTATTCCCGAGTTCTTGCATCCTAATACTGTTAATCTACTGCATACCCTGAGCAAAAAATAAACTATTTACCTACTGTACAAGCGGGGAACCAGACAAAAAATACAAGGAATTAGGAATGACTGGAACCCACGCGAAGTAAATAGTAAAAGTTCAAGATAGGATGAATACGAAAAGATGACATTTTTAAGAGAAATTTGGTGCAGAAGATATTCTACGATAAAAGAAAGAGGTGCAATAAAAGTAATTGTCAATAAAACTGCGAGCCAATGAAAAAGGCAGTCCTACAACTGATCAGCCAACAAGAGGTGCAGTGATTAAAAATATTTTCTTTTACTAGTGTTAGTAAAAGCCTACACTGTTAAAGTACAAGGCTGAAAAAGTTTGCATGTCTCTGAACTTTCCTGAAACACAAATAACAGGGAAAGAAAATCTTACTCGAACGTAAATTTGAAGGTTCATTTGTGCTGTAAAAAAGTTAAAAATATTTTGGAGTTTGGCTTTTAAATTTCCCACACTGTGTCCCAGTTTACCTGTGTAAGGACAGAAAATAATAGGTCATGTTGTAAGGCTCATATCATCAGGTGTTGATAATGCAGATTTAAATATACGACGCTTTGGTCTTTTAAATCCATGCACTTGAATCGAACGCCATTTATTTGGCGCGTTTGTCGTTATTGGTGGTGTTTCTCAGCCAAGGAATTATTTTGAAAAGTTCGTGAAATCAGGTGGTTATTCGTTGTTTATTGAACTTTTAGGGCATCAGGAAGAGCCAGGGAACAAGAAAATGAGGTAGGCAATCTTTGGAAGGATTAGTGAAGTATCAAATATAGAAGCAAACACAAGGGCTGAAAGACCTCGGAGGTGAGGAAATAGTCATTTTCATTTCCCCGCTGATAATTAAACGGAGCGCTGGCTATGTAATTATAATGATACTGCTTTTTTATCTCTACCCGGAAGGCCAGGCATGACAGAATTTATTGTACTCCATAAATTAGTGTTATTACGGGAACGTGTGGCCATCAGAGAGTGCGGGAAGTGTTCGTTTTAATGTTAGACGAAATTAGTAGTTATTATGGGCTTTATTTTGCCATTTCAAGCCAGCTTATACATAATGATGGATATATTTCGCAGCTCTGTGCCTTACTTGCAGCCTACAGCACTTTTAGTTTACAAAGGCACTATATGGATGAAAAATAATAGAATAATAGGTATATTTTTCAGATTACACCAAATTGATGGAGGCACATTTGTATGCTTACTATTTTAAGTTATGCATATCTAAGCAATTTCTGTTTCATAAGTATTTCATTTTTTTTTTTAAGTATACAGTTGGGTATAATTCAGAAAATTGCCAAAATATAGGTGCACATCAGGCACTTAACAGTTCCCATACTTCACATTTATTTACCATTTGTCAGAATCAGTGTTTGGAAACTCCCTGTACTGTTGTTTGCAGATGTTACTGTGTTGTTGAGCAAAGACGAAGGGGAGCTGCATGGCTTGGTAGATGAGTTTGGGAGAGTGTGTAAGAAACGGAATCTAAAGGTGAATGTAGGGAAGAGTAAAGTGATGGTCTTCGAGAGAAGTGAAGCCAGTGAATGTACAGTGAGATTGGATGGGAAGGATATGGAGAATGTGAGTGAATTTAAGTACTTGGGCAGTGTGATGAGTAAGGATGGAAATCTGGAGGGTTACTTACCTGGTTACTCACCTGGTTGGCTACCCCATTACAATTTAACAGTATGGCTCGGTAGGAGTCTGCTTTTTAAGAAGCAGGGCAGCCCATACCTGCTGGCACGCCAGCCCCATTCCCTATACACATCATCATCTGAATATACTATTGAGCAGGGGCTGAGTTTTGTGCCATATGCAGTGTTGATAAACTACTTGAAGGACTTCGAATTATGAATAGTAGTTATTCAATATAATCAAACAAGATGTGACCTAGTTGTGAGTGGAGGGACTTTTTAAATGAAGTAACTGAGTCGGCACTAACAGTATTATCAGACAGAGAATTCCAGAGGTCTATACATCTGATACTGAAAAACCCGCGTCTACACTCGGATGAAATGCGGGGCCAATTTGGGCGGTGTGATTGGGGATTGGTGAAGTGCTCGAAAGGGTGCAGCAGGGAAGGAAGGTTGCTGGTTCGTTGAAAGCAGTGGTAAGAAACAGGGAGGTGAGCATGGAAGTGAAAAAGTTACATGACAGTATTGTGATACCAACTCTGACATATGGAAGTGAAGCGTGGACCCTGTTGGAAGGACAGAAGTCAAGAGTGAGAGCAGTGGAAATGAGTTATTGGAGAGGAGCATGTGGAGTCACATGGAGAGACAGACTAACAAATGAGGAAGTGAAGGAGCGTTGTGGTGTGGTTGAGGACGTGATGGCAAGCGTTAGGAGAAACACGTTAAGGTGGTTTGGGCATGTGGAGAGGATGGAGAGTGAAAGACTGACGAGGAGAGTGTATGTGAGTGAGGTGGAGGGGGCGAGAGGGAGAGGGAGGCCGAGGATGAGATGGAGGGATGGAGTGGAGAGGTATATGAGAGAGGGGGGGTGTGAGTTGGGAGCGTGGTAGTGAAATGGCAGGGGACAGAGTGACATGGAGGCGATTTGTTTGTGGCCACCCCGTGCGGGATTGAGGCGTCTGGCAGTAGATAGATAGAATTTTTTTTTTTTTTTCACCTGCAGTAATTTTTTCCATTTGTGAGTGAGCCTAGAATTTTGAAGGTTTGGATGATGAGGGGATGGATGTACAGTATGATCTGTACTTAGCTTATAGGGAACCCAGTTGATTTGCTGTTCCTGTTTCTGGATCACTTTTACCCCATATGTGAAATAAAAAGTGATGATGATGATGATGATGAGGAGGAGGACATTTTTATGCTTGACTTTCTCATGGTGCCTGCCTCATTGTATTGCATATTTGGTTGTGTATTTGCTGTAATTTTTTGCAATTGTCATTTCATGTGTAAATTTTAGTGTTCGTGCAATAGAGGTCAGAGCTAATCCTTTCTTGAATGTCATTTTAATATTTAACTACTTACAGCATTGGTGAAGCTGCGGGAGAGCTCTTGTGCATAAAATTTGCTCTCAATGAATGGTAATGTAATAATAGCTCTCAAAAGTTACAGAAAGGCATAATTTTGAAAATATCAATTATAAAACCACCAATTTTACACAGAAACCGTGGCAAGCGGCCACCCGCCATGTCAGACTTCCAGGATAATTCGACTCCAGAGTCAGTCTGTCCTAATTGTTCATCTTTACTAACCTAAACTAACACAACTTAACCTAATTTAATTCAGGCAAAACAATTTAGCCTAATTTAACCTGAACCGTTTGGGGTCGAATGAGTTTCAGTTCTGATTTGACTCATTGCCTTCTGTAATACGCCATTACTGACGTCAACAACGCTAACTTAGTGCTCTTGTGTAACATGTTATTTTCACAGAAATTGCGCATCATGAATGAATTATACAATCTTTTGTAACATAAATACAGTCGACCCTCTCTATACCGGATCAAATGGGCGAAGCTCGACCCAATAAATCCAATAATCTGTTATGTCCAATGTTCCCCCTCCCCCCGTGAAGTGGGATTTCAAGCACAATGGAAAATAAATGAGTAAAATAACCTATTCTAATACAGAAATAAAAACTATACCAATTTTACACCAACTTGGCCCATAATTTCACATACTTGTCATAAAACTTCTTCATGACTAGCCCAGGCGGGTGGGAAAAACGACTGCCAGCATTGGTAACTGTGTTCAGAGCCACCCCATGTGTGGGAAGTGATCAGGTAGGCTTGTATCATTCACCCCACATGAAGGAATGAGTACATTAAAAAGCACAAGAAAATTGTCCGACGTGCCAGAGTTGTCTGGCAGGTCTGTGTGGCTTTTCCCATTTACCAGATGGTATCCGATATGCATGATGGTTTGGCGTGGACCATCAGAGTGTTTATTAAAACTGAGATCTGGTCTAGTGGGTTATGGTAAAGTAGGGGTTTACTGTTTTATTTCCACAGAATCTGTGTCATAAATGAGTTACAGTTATGGAAGATAATCCGTGCCATAAAATTTTCATTATTTGTTAATAGGAGCTGTCCTTCAGTTTGTCCACAACTTTTGATAGTGAATATGTATGCAGAATATTATAGTACTATACTGTACTTGAAGAATTTTTTGCATTGTCTGAATATTTTGTGTTTTATGAAACAGTTAATTTTGTCATATTAGCTCATAGGTTATTTATTTCATCTCCCTTTTTTAGCCTTCTGTAATGCAAGGTGGATCTTTTTTAAAAGTGTAAATTGATATTTGTTATGTTTCTTTCTTGATAATATTTCTGTGTCAGCATCTGGCTTTATAAGTTGTTCTTCACTTTGAGCTAGAGAATCAGGCTGTCATCAGCATAAAATAATGCTGGTATTGAAAGTTATTCATGCAGACCTGTGTGTTTCAGTTATTCAGTAATCATACAGTATAGGTCATATTACAGTATTAGAAGAAATAGTATTGTATTGTAGATTTGTTACATACCTGACTAACCGTGCTATTAAGTTGCACGTTTATTTGCTCTTTATCATAAAGCAGCGTACAGGGTATAAACAACATAGGATTGTTGCGAGTAGTGCGTGACAGGGGTAAATGAAAACAAATTTGTAAATATTTTCTGTTTTATGGTATATTATTGATTGAAGATGTTTAATATATACTTATACAGTACCAGGGTGTACTATAAGGCTATTGAATTATGAAGTACAGTGGTGTGAATCCTTATCTTTCTTGTTGGGTATCCACTGGGCAAAATTTAGCATAGCTGTCTAGGTTGCTTTTCAGTGCTTTAGAATTCTGACCTCAGCATATGGTCTTGCACAGCAGTTTAGGTTGGTCTTTGATGCTATAGAATTTGGATCCATACATACAGTCATGCGTAGTTGTCTGGGTCACTTTTGGATGCTATAGCTAGTATCCTGACCAATGTGTATAGCCTTAGGCAACACAGCTTTCTTGGTCTCTTTTCCAAGTTATAGTACTCTAACCCATGCATATAGTCTTGCACATCTGTTCAGATCACTTTTCTGTGGTACAGAATTCTGACCTAAGTGTACAGGTATACGTACATACCTTTACGTGACTAAATCGTTTTTCTATGTATGGGAGAATTCTAACCCATGCATTTAGCCTTGTATAGCTGTGTTGGTTGCCTCTGCACATCATGGAATTGCTGCCCCTCCCTATAGTATCGTGTAGCTGCCTAGGCCGCTTTTCCTTGCTATAGAATTTCTACCCATGCGTATAGTCTTCCATAGCTGTCTAGATCGGTTTCCCATGCATTAGAATTTTGATGTGTGTGTGTATGATCATGGATGCTGTATTGGTTGCTTTTCTTTGTTGTAGAATTCTGAACCATGCATATTGTCTTGCATAGCTAGCTGGGTTACTTTCCAAACTAGAATTCTGACTCCTTCATATAGCGTTCCATCACTGGGTGGGGTGGTTTTCTGTGCTGTAGATTTCTGACCCATGCATATTGTCTTGCATGGCTGTGTAGGTCACTTTCGTGTACTATGAAATTTTGAACTATTCTTATAGTCGTGCATAGTTGTCTAGGTTTCAGTCCCATACAGTACTACAGTATAATTCTGACACACACTTTAGTTTTGCATATTTGTCTAGGTCACGTTTCCAAGCAATTAAATGTTCTTTTATGTGTAAAGCCGTGTTTAGTTTTGTAGGTCGCTTTTCATGCCATCCAGTTCTGACCCATGCATACAGTTGTGCTAAGAGTGTAGGTTGCTTTTTCTTACTATAGAATTGTGACTCATGTTTATAGTCTTGTATTGCTGTGTAGGTCACTTTTCAGTGCTATAGAATTGTGACTGATGCATATACAGCCATACAGTATTTTGTAACTAAGTGATAGTAGATTTAGTCTGTTCATAGAATTACAGGCAGACCCCCAGATACGATACGCATAGATACAATATCCCGGCATAGTGATGGGGGTAGAAATACCACCCCACCCTGCCGAACAATGGCCAAACCCCTGTATAGCGATGGGTTTTGATGATATTTTAGACAAGGTTTGTGTTTAGGTTGATTTATAAACTGTTTTTAGACTTGAATTAATGTGTTTTAGTCATAGGTTGGGTGAACATTGTCATTTTGGGTACAGTTTACTAAATTTGAATTTTTCCAGACTTATTTTTGATGAATTTCAAATTTTATTTTTGGCTTTAGATGAGTTATAAACTGCTTTTAGGCTTACTTTAGCTTGTTTTAAAGCTATCTGGGGGGTTAGGTTAGCTAGAAACTTGTTTTTGGACTCATTTGGGTGGGTTTAGGACTTGGTTGGGGGGGTAACCCAAGGCTCAAAAACGCATCCCTATAATTTACATGTTAAATCTACCCCGGGATACGATACCCCGCCTAGCGATGGGTTTTTACTTAACCAATTGCATTGTTAAACCGGGGTATGCCTGTACAGTACCATACTGCATTTTAAGAACTGTTTTGCTGAGAATTGTTCTTGGGAAGCATAGTTATTGTTGGACATTATTCTCCCTAAATTGGTAGTTTTGGATGCAAAGAAAAGAGTCTGGAGACCTGTTGCTCATGTTAAAAGCGGTCCCTGAAGGAGCATTGGTTCGGAAGGCCAGCGCTTGCTGAAGACCCAGTACCGGGTACCTGAGATATGCACGCTATTATTATTATTATAATTATTTTTAATATTGTTCTTGTTCTTGTTGTTGGTAGTGAGGCAAGGGCAGTAAAGGAAGAGGATATTCATATTATAGGCTCAGACATATGGAAATGACAGTGGTTAATTGGAATGCAAGGCCTAGGTGGTGCTAGGATTGCAGTTGAAGAGTTGAGAGGAAGGATGGGACTGGAGTGTATTGATGTTCAGATGAAGGATACTCTCTGGATTGAGATGGTTTAGCCATGTTGAGAGGATGCAGGATAACAATTGGGTGCAGAAGGTGAGAAGTGTGAAGATCGCAGGTAGGGTTATGAGAGGCTGACTAAAAAAAATACAGGGACGAGGTCATAGCGTGTGACCTCAGGGATAAGGGACTGAATAAGGAGGCTGCCAGTGATCGAGCAGTGAGCACAGTCGTCATTAAGTGACCAAGGCCGACACATACAAATATGTTGGAGCCTTTATAAATGATACAAAACGATAGCTATTATTATTACTTTATTATTATTGTTATTATTATTATTATTTTTTTTTTTTTTCCCAGTCTCTTGTCCTTTCCATATTATCATCACCATCTTTATTATCATTGTTATTGTTATTGCTTACCCCCGTCCATTACACTTTACATTTCAGTTTTAAAACTGGGTCCTGGGAGCCACACAGCCACCGCCTTACCTATGTCATCACGTTTTATAAGCCAAATTTGCATGTAAAAGAGAAACTTTGTCATCGCGGAGTTTTGGGTGGAATTGTCACAGTGGAAAGTATGTGGTGCAGTTGGCGTGTTGTGGGCATGCTATTGTTTGCTGGCTTTAGGTCATGCCAGGGAATAATAGAATAAAAGTGTAATAATAGAATAGAAATGGGAAAATATGGTACCGGTATTTTTTTAATAGCGTCATCATGGTGATCCTAGTAGTAATGAACGGGTCTTGAATTTGGCTGTCTTTTATGTTTTTATTTTTTCTTGGAGGGAACAGTCTTGCATGCTTCTGATCTTTGGTTCCTTCTTCCTTGCATAAATAAATTCTGAATTATTTTCGTAGTGTAATGATGTTGCGCAAAAAAATGTTAAGGTAGTTGTTACTGTAGATCATGTTATAAAAGAATTGTTTACAGCAGCTGTCATAATTATTGCCATCATATTACCCCCATATTTGATAGCAGGTTAATGAAGTCATGCACTATGATATGGTTGTTGGAATTTTACCAGTAGCAATAAAGGTGGTTATCTTGACAGGGAAAACAGTCACCATGGAATTGATAGTTATTATAAAACTACTCTTGTCTGGAGAAGACTGGGGTCAGCCTCATTTAGCTAAAATTACCTGCTGGGAGGAGGATAGAGCACATGAGTGGAGTTGCTGCTTCAAAATGTTAAAAGATAAATAGAGATAAGAGTGCAGTGGTTGTGAGTGGTTACATAATTACCCACAAAGGGAGAGTGTGTGATAAATTAAGGGGCAGTACCAACTTAAAACACTTCCAGAGCCAGAAATTTCCCACAGTTGAGTAGAATATTGTTTGTCAGTAACCAGCATGAAGTATTAAAGTCTTCCCAGTGCTGTGTATAGAGGCCATAATACAGGTAAGAAGAATGATGAAGACCACAGTACTCGTAACAGCCAAAGATGATAAAATATTGTGTATCAGTAACAAAGATGAAATACATTAAACACTGGCATTACTTTATAAAGAGTTAATGCAGGTAAAATATAACAGTAAAGACCACAGTACTCGTAACATCCAAAGATTTTAACACGACCACATTTGGGATAGGATCTCTTATTTTTTCATTAATTTAGAATTCCACAGTACTTATTTTCTGCAGTGGTACATAATTTCTGCTGTACATAATTTCTGCGGTACATATTTTATAATTTTTACGGTACATAGCCCATTTTCCACTACGTATTTTCTACGGTACATTTTTTCCATGGTACATATTACCTGTATATTTTCCACGGTGCATATTACCTGTATAATTTGTCGTACATATTTTCCACGGTACATATTTCCTGTGGTAATTTTTTTTCTGTGGTACATATTTGCTATGGTACATATCCCACGGTATGTATTTTCCATGGTACATTTATTGGTATATATTTTCTGCGGTACATATTTTCCGTGGTACATTTTATCGGTACAAATTTTCCACGGTACATATTTTCCGTGGTACTGTACATATTATCGGTACATATTTTCCAAGGTACATATTATCGGGACATATTTTCTGCAGCACATAAAGTATTTTTCATGGTACGTTTTATTGGTACGTATTTTCTGCGATACATTTTTCTACGGAGAGACATTTTTATTATATATATTTTATGCATAAAATGTCTTGAGTCTCATATAATATTCTCTTTTAGCATCTTAAGTGTCATTTTGTCTCCTGTACCTTCTTTTAGTTTTACCTGCACTGTGAAAAGGAAGATATTGATTGCCGCGGGGTTACATAGATAAGTAGATGGATGGATAGATAGATAGATGGATGGATGGATAGGTAGGCTAAATGGATTCTTGCTAGTATCAGAGAAGTCTTTTTTTCTCTCTCTCTCTCAGGATAGCCCTATTAAAATTGAATCAATCCCATAAATAAAATTGCATGAGAATATGATTAGGAGTGAAAATAAGATGTTGTGAAGAAAATTAAAGACAAAGTG
This sequence comes from Birgus latro, assembly GCA_018397915.1. Classification (NCBI taxonomy): domain Eukaryota; kingdom Metazoa; phylum Arthropoda; class Malacostraca; order Decapoda; family Coenobitidae; genus Birgus; species Birgus latro. The sequence continues at coordinate 13,395 of JAGKTI010022957.1, forward strand.
TGTGGGGAAAAGGAGTGAGAAAGTAAGAAAAGGAGTAGTAGGAGGGCAAAAGTTCTTAAGAAAATTAAAGTGAGGGCGAGGGAGGAAAAAAAGTGAGAAAGATACCTATAAGAGGCAAAGAATCATCCAACTCCTTCAGCGTCAGTCCTGTGAAAACTTTAATGCCTTAGATAGAGAGAGAGAGAGAACTAGTTTAAATACTTTTAATAACAGCTGACAAGGTAATACAGGTGTGTGTGTGAGAGAGAGAGAGAGAGGGAGAACTAGTTTAAATACTTTTAATAAAAGCTGACAAGGTAATACAGGTGAGAGAGAGAGAAACTTTATGCCTGGAGTCTGGCCAGGAACTAAAACAGAGATGAGGATTGAGAGAAGCCAAGTTTTTAATTAAAGGCAATGAGAGAAAGAGAGAGAGAGAGAGAGAGATGAAGTGCAATTAATAAAGCCAGTCTATCGATATCACAAAAAAAGCTCACTTTCTTTTTTTCTCTCTCTCTCATTTTTATTCCAGTTTCGTGTTCGTGCAGAGGCGCATTTATTTTTAACATGGGAGGGAAAAGTTGATAAAAAGTTAAAAAGGTTTAGGACTGGCGGAATGAAATAGAAGGTATAACTCGTTGCAGACGCGGACGGAGAGAGAACGTAGAAGGAATATTATAATCTGTGTGTGTGTGTGTGTGAGAGAGAGAGAGAGAGGGAGAGAGAGAGAGGTACTCTGGTACTTTAAGAGATTGAGATAGATATGAAGATAGTGCAAGTGGAAGTGTGTGTGTGGGAGAGAGAGAGGTTTAGATAATATGAGAGATTGAGATAGGTATGAAGATAATGCAAGTGGAAGTGTGTGTGTGTTTGTTTGTATGCATACATGTCTGTGTGTGTGTTTATGTGTGTATGTGCATGTGTGTGTCTGCGTGTGTGCTTTTTGCCAAGTTAGAGTGAAAAGAGTCCAGCATCAGGCTGTCTTACACCCTCATAGAATCAGTATTAGCTGTGCTGTTGCCCCGTCTGAGCCACTTCTCTGTATTGCATTTGACTTACATTAATCCATTTTTGCCCCGCTGCCCTGGGGGAGAGCTGGAGGGGGCCCTGGGGTGTCTGCTTTCTGTACACCCCAGACGTTGTGTGTGTGTGTGTGTGTGTGAGAGAGAGAGAGAGAGAGAGAGAGAGAGAGAGAGAGGCGGTTGTTTAAGTAATATGAAAGACTGGGATAGGTATGAAGATAGTGCAAGTGGAAATGTGTGTGTGTGCGTGTGTATGTGGGGGGGGGAGAAGCGTTAATGTATAATTGCAGGCTGTGAGACTTAATGTAGGACAGAGAGAGAGAGAGAGAGAGAGAGCTGCATCTACTAGACTGACAGGCAGGCATTCAAGCCGAGTTAATCTGAGAGAGTGAGAAACAGCTTGATGGAAGTGAGTGTCATGATTAGAGGGACGTGAGTGAGTGAGTGAGAAAGAGAAAAGAGAAAGTGTGAGAAAGAGAGCGAGTAAGAGAAGAGAGTGAGTGAGTGTGAGGAAAAGAAGAGAAAATAGCGTGTCTTTTACTGTCTTCAGCAGTCCTGTAGAAACACCGAAAGTAAAAGTAGAGGACAAATCTTACTTTTATCAGACGCTTTTATTCATCTGTA
>JAGKTI010022958.1:0-15018 GCA_018397915.1 Birgus latro
GTATCTGTCTTTCTGTCTATCGCCAGCCTCAATCCTGTAAAGGGTGGCTACAAATAAATCGCCTAAATGTCGCCCTGTCTCCTTCCATTTCACTGTCCAGCTCCCAGCTGACACCCCCTCTCTCATATACCTTTCCACTCCATCCCATCTTCTCATCCTTGGCCTCCCCCTCCCTCTCCCCTCTCCACATCACTTGCATACACTCTCCTCGTTAGTCTCTCGCTTTCTGTCCTCTCCTCTCCAGATGGGCAACCACCTCAGTGTATTTCTCCTAATGCTTTCTTCACATCCGGATCCAAACCACACTGCTCCTTCACTTCCTCATTTGTCAGTCTGTCTCTCCATGTAACTCCACATGCTTCTCTCAAATAACTCATTCCACTACTCTCACTCTTGATTTGTGTCGTTCCAACAAGATCCACGCTTCACTTCCATACATTAGAGTTGGTATCACAACACTGTAATCCAACGACTGTTATACTTTGAAGCTCACTTTCCTGTTTTTTGTCACTGCTTTTAAAGAAACCAGCAACGTTTCATCCTTGTTTTACCCTTTCAAGTACTTCACCCTCCAGATTTGAATCGCTACGCATCACACTACCAAAGTACTTAAATCAATGCTCTTACATTTTCAATGCCCTTATCATTCAACATCACTGTATATCTAGTGGCTTCATTTCTCTCAGAGACAATAAAATCACTCTTTCCAACATTCATCTTTGGATTCCGTTTCTTACACACTCTTCCAAACTTCTTCACCAAGCCTTGCAGTTTTCCTTCTTCTTCACATAACAGTATAGTATCATCTCCAAACAACAGTACAGGGTTTCCAAACGTTGTCCTCTCTCATTGAAACCCCTCCAACATCCACTGCCCTACCTTGTATCTCATTTATAAACCCATACATATACAGATTGAACAACCACGTCGACATGACACATCCTTGTTTCAATCTAACTATCAAATTGAAATATTTACTCAATTCATTATCCACATGCACTGCAGCTTTAGCTCCCTCGTACATACTCTTCACTTCATTCGACAATTTCCCATTTACTCTAAATATTCTTAATATTTTCTACATTCCTTGTCTCTCCACCCTGTCATATGCTCTCTCCAAATCCACGAAGGCCGCATTCAACTTCTTTCCCTTCTCAAGAAATTTTTCCACTATAGACCTAAGTACGAATATCTGATCTTTGTAACCCCTTCCCTTTCTAAAAACCTCCCTGCTCTTTGTTAATTCCAATGCTATCTTTCTAACTTTGTCAATAAATGTCCTACCATACACTTTTCCTATTATAACAAGAAAGCAAATGCCACCATGATTACAACACACTTTTCTCCCCATTTTCCTTTGTGCAGGGGAATAATTAGACCTGACTTCCAGTTCTCTGGGAGCCTGCTTTCCTCCCAGGCCAATCTACACATATTCCATATCCATTCTATTACTATTTTTCTCCCGTGCTTCAGCATTTCACCACACACTCCTTCAGTTCCTGGGGCTTTCCCCATTTTGACTTTCTTCATTGCTTCCACTTCTTCCATCCTATTGATTTCATCCTCTCTTCTCACCTTTCTTCTTCTCCCAGCCATTCCCCAGCCACTTATCCTCGCATCACTTTCATTCTCTGTGTTTAATAGTTCCTTAAAGTGATCTCTCTATCTGCTCACCTTTTCACCCTTCTCCACTAGCAGTCTACTATTTCTATCTTCTACCTACTGTCACGAATTTCCTTCATCGTGATATTCGTATGGTAATTCGTGACATTGTCAGGATTATAGTGGGAACGACTGAATAGTTTTGAAATCAGTAGAATTTCGCTCAGTCTCTTAACCGGGCGCTTTTTTTTGGTATCGAGTTTTCAAAACTTTCGTTATTGTCTCGGGAGTGATTGCCTCTATGTACAAACAGTGCATTCCACTGAGCGATATTTTGTGAATTATCGTTCCCACACCCTTGCTTCTCTGACCGTTGACTTAAGCCCTGCCTTTTTCTCATGCTCCCTTGTGTTGACGAAGCATCGAGTTAGTCGGTTTTTGACTGTCACGGGAGAAGGTAGTGCTGTGCACAGAGCTCGAGCGGGTCCCTCATCGTAGCGACTACGAAGTCTCCAGCAGTCTCGGCAGTTCCCGTACCTCCCCACCGAGTTTGGTGATCGGCAGTAGTGAGCAGCGATAGCAGCATCTCGACAATTGACAGACGCCCAGTCTATTCGCAGCGACTTTCATCTCCACTGACCAGTATTCTTTCTTTTGTTTCCCTAGGCTTAAGGATAATTAGCTATTGGTTTGAGTACGTGAGTGAGAGTATTCCCTTGCTTGAGATTCATGTAACGTAAATTTATTTTCTTGTAATTTATAAATTTACAGTTTTTTTTTTTTTACCTCTGTTAAATGTAACAGTTTTGTATAATTTCCCGTCATTTAGCATACTCTTTACTCCAAGTTAGCACAACTTCTCATATTAGTCACGACTGGTATTTAGGCAAGTTCCTTGGTATCAATCCTTAAATCCGTTGTGCCAGCTAGGAGTGCACCGGCAAGATCCTGCTCATTATCGTTATTATTATTATTATTTACTGATTGTCAAGGGGTGAGCTAGCTTTCTCAGAGGCCAACAGTACAGTAATACAGCCTTCATGAGCGATTAGTCTCTGCTGTGTACTGTTGAGAAAGTTAATAAAATTCTCGTCCTTAGAGAATTGGCGAAGTAAGCCAGCATAAAACTGAAATCGCTAGTTGATTTCACGAGTCGATTCTTTTGTGTTAATCGACTAGGCAATTATTTGCATTGTCCATAACCATATTCCCATTTCCCCCGTGACATCTGGTGACCTCATCCAGGATGTAAACTCCTAGCCTTGAAATTATTACCGAAATAACTCACTCTCTCTTAGATAGGTAGACTACTGAACAGCAGCCAGTATATTAGTCTTTCGCTCAGTCTCAGTCTAAGCATCATGGCACCCAGTACATACCTACAGGAAGCCAAGGATATTGGGTTTACCAACCCCCAGGAAATTAAAGACTATGTGCTCGCATGCTGTAATTTTGAACAGCAACGCGAGAATGCTGCCCTTGAAGAGCGGAAAATAGAACGTGGACACGAGCGAGAACAGCATGAGGAACGAGAGAGACAATGTGAACACGAGCGTGAACAACGTGAGCACGAGCGCGAGGAATGTGAGAGAGAACGTGAACACAAGTGTGCCGAGCGCGAGGCACATGACAAACATGAGCTTGAGGTGTTGAAGCTCAAACGAGACTGTGATTTCAGGCACATCGGGTGCAGCCAACCCAAGCTCCACGAGTGGTTTCCCAGCACCTGTTCTAGCAACCCCATGACTCAAGCTTCCTTCCTACAAGGAAGGCGAGCGAATTGAGCCTTTCATAGCTCGTTTCGAAGACATGGCACAGCTGTACGAGCTGGATGAGGCAGCTAAGCCGCTTCAGTTTCTTAGCTTGTTTGAGGGCCCTGCCCTCGATATTCTCCACAGAATTCGCGGAGACAATCTTAAGTATGAGATGATGAAGACCACACTTATCAGAGCGTATGGCCTCACGGTTGATGACGCCAGGAATCAGTTCATGAGGACGCGTCTCCAGGAAAAGGAGACATCTGTTCATTTCCTCGACCGTCTCACTGCGTACTTACACGAGTGGATGGTGGAGTACGAGACCTCTAGCACGCGAGAGGGAATAACCGACCTTGTCCTGTGCACATAGCTGGAAAAGTTGTGGCCTGCTGAGCTTATGGCTCAGCTCAAGATTTGCAAAGTAAAGGATGCAAACCAAATGATGGAAAAGGCTGATGCATTCTTTACTGCGTACAGGTACCAAGCTCTTAGGCAACAGCCATGGAATAGGAAAGATACTGCTAAGTTTGGGAAGCAATCGCAGACCATACCCCACCATCAAGGCCATTCTCAGAATAATGACCACGGTCCAAACAAACCGCAGAAGAAGGACGAGGGGCAGAATACACAGAAACCTTACTGGAAGAGGTACAAGCAGTACCCTAACGAGCAGCAGTATCCCAAACAGCAGCAGAACAAAGACAAGCCATGCAATTTTCAGTCAGGACAACCGGCTTTAGTGTTTTGGAGGCAGGAGGTAAATGCAGCCTTCATTCCACAACACACGCACGATGGTGCCGTTCCCACCAACACAGGTACTTCCCTACAGTTCACTAGTCCCCCTCAGATGGTGAACCCTCCTCCACAGGTGGTCAACGCTCCAGCTCCTCAGATGGTGAGCACGACCCCTCAGGCATATAGTTCTCAGGGCGCCACGTTCGCATCATTGTACCTTCTGCAGTCTCATCAATGATTTGCTGCTACCTCCTCAAACCCGTCCACTGGCAACAGTGCCTTTCTTGTTCAGCCAGGGTTTGTGAGAGGTGTTTCTGTAAATATTCTGAGGGACAATGGTTCCTCAGGTTGCTCCGTCAAACAGAGTCTAGTTCGGCCCGTCGAGTATACAGGTAGGCACACCCAAGTTAGACTTATTGATGGATCAGTGAAACTGTTCCCTGAGGCACGTATCCAGGTGGCATCTCCTTTTTACACTGGTTCAACAGTTGCAGTTGTCATGCCAGAACCTTTGTTTGACCTTATTATAGGTAACATACCAGGCGTCAAAAATAGTTGCGCCGTAGAAATTGCTACTCAGACTTTGGCTGCTGCGGTAACACGAGCCATGGACAAGGCTCTGAACCATGTCACCCTGTTGACCATTGCAATGCAAGATGCGCACTCAAGGTGTTGTCCATGAACAACAATCTGACCTAACACTTGCCACACTGCAAATGAAGCTGGAGGGTAATGTGATTAGGTATTTGCAGGGTGATCAAGCCAGGTTCTTTCGTAAGCAAGGACGGCTGTACCGTGAGTCACAAACACCACAGGGCGGGGTTCAACTGCAGTTTGTCGTTCCTGCGAAGTTTCGCCAAGTAGTGTTTGAATTGGGTCATTGTTCAGTGATGGGAGGCCACATGGGCCAAAAGAAAACCTCTGACCTCATCCATGCTGACTTTTTCTGGCCAGGAATGGGACAGGAAATAACTAGGCTTGTGCATTCTTGCGATGTGTGTCAGTGTACCACTGACAGTGGGTGTGTCCATCCTGCGCCATTGAAGGCAATGCCTGTAATCTCAGAACCATTCGAGAGAGTATTAGTTGACACTGTTGGGCCAATCATTCCCAGGGCTAGTGATGGATCAAAGGATGTCCTCACTATCGTTGATTTCAGCACACGGTGGCATGAAGCCGTGGCTCTTAAGAATATAGAGGCTGTCGTTCACTGTTGCAGAGGCACTGATTGAGGTGTTCTGCTGAGTAGGTATCCCCAGTGAGGTCTTAAACGACCGGGGTTCGCACTTCACCTCTGCGATGATGAATGAAGCATTCAGGTTGTTTTTTATCCGAGGCTTGCGAACTACGCCCTACCATCCCATGTGTAACGGGTTGTGTGAGATGTTCAATGGGACTCTCAAGATGTTGAAGCACATGGCCACCGAACAGCCAAAATAATGGCCGTGGATCATTGCTCCTCTTCTTTTTGCTTAATGAGAAGCCCCACAGCATTCCTTGAAGTTCTCACTTTTTGAACTGGTGCATGGAAGGTCGGTCCGTGGGCCACTTCAAGTCCTTCGTGAGTTATGGGACGATGAAGAACCCAACCCTGAAGTCAAGACCACCTACACCTACATCCATGATTTAGCTGACCACCTCCAGTCGACATGCGAGTTAGCTAAGGAAGAACTGATCAAGGCGCACAAAGTTCAGAAAGCTTACTATGATAAGCAAGCAAAACTTCGGAAGTTCAGTCCAGGCGATAAAGGCTTGGTGTTACTCCCCACTGCCCAGAACAAGTTGCTGGCACAGTGGAAGGGTCCATACAATGTAGCAGAGCGCGTTTCAGACCTCAATCAACTACATAATCCAGATGGGGAATCTTCGTAAAAGATTCCACATTAACATGTTGAAGATGTAGCATGAGCCAGACCTCAAGGAATCTGACTTTCCCGTTGTCAGTGACAGTGACCATCCACGAGAAGAAACTGGGGCAGTCGCGGTGATCCCAACTGAGGACACTGATGATGAACCCTTATCCGTTCAGTCCCGGCAGGAGACTGTCGGAGATGTCTTACTTAACACTGACTTAGCATTAGATGACCAGAATGCTATAAGGTCACTGCTCTGTCGGTATGCTCATGTCTTCTCTGACCGACCCATACTCACAAAGGTTAAGTGTCACAAACTTGAGTTGACCAGCAATACTCCCGTAAAGGTTAAGCCATATCCGATTCTCATGCGACTACTGGATGCAGTAGATAAGGAAATTGCTGACATGGAGACTGCAGGTATTACTGAAAAGTCCTCATCTCCATACTGCAGTCCATTGGTAGTAGTCCGCAAGAAGGATGGAGGAGTCAGGATTTGTGGCGAATATAGGAGGCTAAATGCAATCACCAAAGTCGATGCTAAGCCAGTGAGTGACCATATTGCCATCTTCTCCAAGCTGGGAGGGTCACGATACTTCACAAAGCTCGATCTAGCAAAGGGATTCTTCCAGATTCCCCTTCATCCCGAGTGTCGTCAGTTCACTGCCCCTGCTACTCCTAGGGGGATCTATCAGTATAAGGTCCTTCCATTTGGGCTTACCAATTCCCCAGCAGTATTCAGTCGAGCCATGAGACAAGTGCTCCATGGCATCGTAGGAGTAGAAATGTTCGTTGATGATGTCCTTGTGCATTCTGCCACGTTGGAGGAGCACCTCAGACTCTTGGAAATTGTCTTCAGTAGACTCCAGAGTTTGAACATGACTGTGAAGCCCAGCAAATGTAAGACTGCGCACAGTGAGGTGGAGTTCCTTGGAAATATTGTCGGCAACATTTGTTGCATGTGTCAGGGAAATAAGATCAGAAAAGTTAAGGAAGCCCCGAGACCCGTGACTAAGATGCAGGTTAGGGCATTCCTCGGTTTAGTGGGGTATTATAGAAGTTTTATCCCCAATACCGCTCTCATTGCCTGGCCGTTGTATGAGACACTTCAGAAACATGTTCAAAATGCCACTGAATGGGGAGAAGCGAAAGAGAGATCTTTCGCCACCCTCAAGAATATGCTGTGTAAGGAGCCTATCTTGCAGCTGCCTGATTCCAATAAACCTTTCGTACTGCGTACCGATGCCTCTCAAGATGGAGTAGGTGCCGTACTGATGCAAGAATCGGAAGGTGGAATTTTCCCAGTGACATATCACAGCCATAAGCTAAAACCCACTAAGAGGAATTATAGTACTGTTGACAAGGAACTCTTGGCTGTGGCTGATAGTGTTAAGAAATACTACTATTATTTATATGGAGCACCATTCACTCTGGAAACCGATCATATGCCACTCACTAGTCTCAGCACAACTAAGATGGCTAATGCAAGATTGACACACTGGACACTGTATGCGCAGCAGTTTAACCTTGTTGTGAGATACATCAAGGGAAGCGTCAATATAGGTGCAGACCTGATGTCTCACCTGCTAACTGACGATTAACATGGGCATCTGTCGTACACTGGATTCCGTAAGACTGGCTGTTCTGAGAGATTTATGCAATCCAAGAACTAGCTTGGTTCCCAGTTAATACTATGCCAGTAAGATCTCATGACTCGCTTGTAGGCCTCACAGGACACAATACGTCTAGGATCTGTTCATACAAGTGTACCGTGGATTATAAGCAGGAAGTAATGGCGATCCCAACTGTGGACACCGATGACGAATGTGCAGTCACAGCGATCCCAACTGTGGACACCGATGACGAATGGGCAGTCACGGCAATCCCAACTGCAGACACCGATGATGAGCCTTTATTAGCCGTAAGTGTAGGATTATAAGTGGGCAGTCACGACGATCCCAACTGTCGACACCGATGACGAACAGGCAGTCGCAGAGATCCCAACTGTGGACACTGACGACGAGCCCTTTATTAGTCATAAGTGTAGAATCATAAGGGCAAGTATGCTTTAGGATGTCTGAGTGCATAGAAGCAAATACCACCAGACAGTACTTAGATTAGGAGCATATGCATAGAGCCCTGAGTTAACGGTCACTACTTTTACTTTCGACCTGTGACGGGCTGTGGGTCACTGAGGGCCCTGTTAGTTAATCAGCACCCGTTGGGATCTTTTTAACATACCAGGGGTCGATGCTGCAGGTGGTGGATCAGCTGAAGTGAAGCTGGTCTCGCAGATGAGAGAAGGAGCTGGTGGTTGATTGACTGGTGTCTCCCTCGAAAGCACCAGGCAAGGCTTTGGACTTCACCTCTTATATCCACACTGTGTCTATGCGTTAACCAGGGAACACCTTGTTCTCCGGTAATAGGGTTATAAATTTAACCAGGAAATAATGGCGACCTCGAATGTACGAAACTCTGGCTGTCAGTTGAATTTCCAGCTGAAGCATACTTTTCATGGTATATGCATTGACTGCTGGGCGGAAGGTAACTGTAATTTAATACAAATTGTTTGTCACATTGACACTATTGATGCACCCCCTTGACTCATTTCACAGGTACAGTTGGTGGGTGAAGCAGTTTTGCTGTGCAGGTACAGCGATAGGTGTAGCAGTTTTGCCATGCGGGTCAGCTGATTGTCTCTGCTGCATGCTGCCACCTCTTCTCCTCTGCCATTGTCGCCTTTATTATATTATTAATTTGCATTATATCACTTTACACATATTGACAGTTACACTACAACTGTCACACCTACACCGTGTATCACATAAACCACGCTACATAACAATTAGCTGTCAATGTAAATGTAGTGAACTTTCGTTCAGTTTGACCTGAGTACAGGATTTTTCACCGTCGTCACGGAGTTTTTCCCCCTCAAGCATCCTTCTGTTAATGTAAATATGATGTTTTTACGCTCATTGTCGACAGCGATTTTCTCCTGTAGCAGGATAGTACACACACCAGTGTGAATCTTGGGTGACTGAGTTAGGATGTATACAGTATGTATATAGATATTGAAAAATTTTTCAGGAAAAATTTGATTTTGATGGGTGTAATGTCACGGATTTCCTAGATCGTGATATTAGTATGGTAATTCGTGACATTATCAGCATTATAGTGGGAACGATTGAATAGTTTTGAAATCCGTAGAATTTCGCTCAGTCTCTTAACAGCTCGCTTTTGCACTTATATTTGTATCGAGTTTTAAACTTTCGTCATTGTCTCGTGAGTGACTGTCTCTATGTACAGACAGTGCATTCCACTGAGCGATAATTTGCAAATTATCGTTCCCACAGCCTTGCTTCTCTGACCGTTGACTTAAGCCCCGCCTTTTTCTCATGCTCCCTTGTGTTGAGCAAGCATCGAGCTAGTCGGTTTTTGACAGACACGGGAGAAGGTAGTCTGTGCGCAGAGCTCGAGCAGGTCCCTCATCGTAGCGATTACAAAGTCTCCAGCAGTCTCGGCAGTTCCTGTACCTCCCCACCGAGTTTGGCGATCGGCAGTAGTGAGCAGCAACAGCAGCATCTCGATTAGTGACAGACGCCCAGTCTATTCGCAGCGACTTTCATCTCCACTGACCAGCATTTCTTCCTTCAGTTTCCCTAGGCTTAAGGTTATTTAGTTATTGGTTTGAGTGCGTGAGTGAGAGTATTCCCTTGCTTGAGATTCATGTAACGTAAATTTATTTTCTTGTAATTAATAAATATAACAGTTTTGTTTAATTTACCCTCATTTAGCATACTCTACTTCAAGTCAGCACAACTCCTTATATTAATCACAACTTGTATTTATGCCAGTTCCTTGGTATCAATCCTTAAATCCGTTGTGCCAGCTAGGAGTGCACCAGCAAGATCCTGCTTATTATCATTATTACTATTATTTATTGATTGTCAAGGGGTGAGGTAGCTTTCTCAGAGGTCAACAGCACAGTAATACAGCCTTCTTGAGCGATTAGTCTCTGCTGTGTGCTGTTGAGAAAGTTTATAAAATTCTCGTCCTTAGAGAAATGGCGAAGTAAGTCAGCATGAAAGTGGAATCGCTACTTGATTTCACGAGTCGATTTTTTTATTAATCGACTAGGCAATTATTTGCATTGTCCATAGACATATTTTCATTTCCCCCGTGACACCTACTACACATATCCCCTACCTATACCCAGCCTACCACCTATACCCTCCTACCTATAAGTACAGTACCCCTTCTATTTGTGGTAGTGTTCTCCAGTTTCTCAGCTATGTGTATCAAAACACATATGGGAATATCAAATGTAATGCCAAACACTAATAAAACAGTGGATAAACAACAAAAATCCACAAATACCCTACCAATATATACAGTAACCCTCCTGGTTGTGGCAGTGTTCTTCGGTCTTTCAGCAATGTGTGAATCAAAACACATATGGGAATATCCAGTATAATGCTAGACACTAAGAACACAATGCATAATCACTAAAATTCCACAAATAACCTACCCATATGTACAGTGCCCCCCCCAAATTGTTGCAGTCTTCTTTGGTTTATCAGCTATATCGGCATCAAAACACACATGGGAAGATTCAGTATAATGCTAGACACTAAGAAAACAATGCATAAACAACAAAAATCCAAAAGAATCATTGAAGACAACGGTTACAAAAAAAAATTTCACCCTCTCGGGAACTATAAGTTTTTAATTTGTTCCTGGGACACCAACAGATATGAGAACCAAGCTAAGGCTGCTTCCACACACACGAGGAAAAACATTTTTCATGGCCAAATTTCCTCTGGAACATGGTTATATTGTATTGTTATAAACTTTATACCAGCTACAAAAAACACACACAAAACCGATGAGTAAAAGTACAGAAATGAAGTGAGAATAAACCTGTTCAAGAGTACAAAATAGCTTCAAATAACTTCCCAACATCTTAATGCAAGTTTTGCCTGCACCATGCAAGAGCTGAGCAAGTGTTTTGATGCGAAATTTCATGAAGTTTTACATGGTGTTTTCCGAATTTCAATACGAACAATCGTATTCGGTAAATTACCAAAAACTAATAAACTCATTGGTGGTTATGCTGGGAGGTAAGTGGTGGGAAGCAGACAGCACATTAAACAGGGGTAGGGGATGGAGAACGGGGAGACGGGGAGGGAGACACGTCTGGTAGTGCTGAGCTTGAAGGAGGATGAAGGAGGGATGGGGGGTGAGAAGCGTGGGCAGCCAGAGGACTTTAACCATTTGGTAGGGAGCTGGACAGTCATTTTGCTCAGCTAGTGGGTTATGGACCTGTGTTGCTCGAGCACTGGCAGTCCTTTCCAAGTGATCTGGGCAGCTAGGGGACTCTGACCATTCTGTAGGGAGCCAGACAGCCACTTTGCGCCAATTGTGGGTTGGGGTCTGTATTATTCGTGTGGGGCAATTAGTGTCTGGGTGATCCAGGTGGCAAGGGGACTTTGACCATTCAGTAGGAAGCCAGAGAGTCATTTTGCTCAGCTTGTGGACTATGAGCCTGTATTACTTGAGTGCTGGAGGAACCTTTCTGAGTGATCTGGGCAACTAGGGGACTCTGACCAGGGGACTCTGATTGCTGTATATAGTAATCCCTCAATTATTCAACGTAATAGAGCCAAAGGCATGTCCGGGTAGTGGCAATGTCCGGATGATGAACAATATCCCTCAACTATACCCACACCCTACCTATACCCAACGTCCAACCTATACCTAACCCATTTGTACAGTACCTTTGCTTACTCCGGCAGTCTTTTTCAGTCATTCAGGGATATTTAGACTTCAAAATACACATAGGAATATTCAAAGTAATGCCAAACACCAAGAAAACCATGAATAAAAAACAATGGAAACCAAAAAAACACCCTACCTCTACACTACTGCATGTTTTTTTTTCCAGTCATTTTGCCATATTTTGACATCGAAACACACATAGGAATATCCAAAGTAATGCTAATCACCAAGAAATCCAAGAAAAAAAAACGCTGAAAACCAAAAACCACCCTAACTAAACACTACTGTATGTACAGTACCTCTCCTTTGGCACTGTTTTCAGGTCAGTCTGCCCTATTTTGACATCAAAGCACACATGGGAATATCATAAACAAATTTTAACAACAAGAAAACAGTGAAAAAGAAAATGAAGTTCTCTGCCAAAAAACATTCAATTGGGGCACTTATCATTCAGTGCACCACAGACAAGCTTCGTGACTCACACATCTCCAGCAGGTGTTCAGTTGTCCTATGTGGTCTACTGGCTAACCTTCGCAATTAGCAAAGGTCGAAGAACTCCTCCTCTTCGTCCTCCTCCTGTAGCTGCTGGAGGTGGGCGATGGGTGGTGAAATGCAGCACAGTGATGGAGGCCTACCCATCTCAGGAGACTCCGAAAACAGCCGCAAACTTACGTCCAGCAGAGACTCAGCGACTGTCGATGTGCTCAACTGTGGGCTGGTGGCAAAGGCATGAAATGAGGAGGTGGTGGTGGCTGTGGTGAGAATGGGCTGGGACTTGTGGCGGTGGAAAGCTTGAAGAAAGATTCACTCCTGGTATGACAATAGTACCAATGATTCTACCACAGGATGACAGCATCCCGGACTGCCCATAGTTCCATCGCCAGGCTGAGCGGCACCAACTCCCTGTCACAGTGTAGGTGCTCAGCATACTCCAACATCCCTTCCAGATTGGTACAAAGGACACTGAGAAGAGAAAGTAAAGGAGTTGGGGGAGGCTGCGAGTCAGGGTCCTCATCCTCGTCCTCATCAGTCTTGCTGCCCTCTTTCATGCCTGCAGAGGCAGCAGCGGCAATCTCCTCATCAAACATGGTCTGATAATCAGGATTGCCGCCATCATCGTCCAGCCAGTCCCTCAAGTCGTTTGCGCCCACCTGCTCTCCTGCTTTTCGAAGATGGCGGTGAAAATCATCCACATCAAACCCCTTAAAGTCATGCTTGGCTTCGATTCTCTGTAGGAGACAAGACCAACGGCTTTTGAGGGTTTTCACTGAGACTTCCACACATTTGTCCAGTTGAACACTGCAGACTTCAGGTTGTAACACCGAAGTCTGCAAGGTCTGCTCCCCACGTGTGTCCACAGCCCTGTCTGTCCTCTAATACCACCAACACCTCGTTCAGGAACCTCTGCTGGTACAGTCTCTTGGCAGCCACTGTAACACCCTGGTCCATTGGTTGAATCAAAGCAGTCATATTAGGTGGCAGAAACATGCACCTAATCTGCCCATCATCAACAACCAATTCCTTCTCAGATGGATGCATGGGTGCGTTGTCCAGGAGCAGGAGAGCCTTCACTTAGTGCGAGAAGTATCAAGAACCTCTGTCTGATAACGGATAATTTCCTTGATGAAGTGTTTGTGGAACCGTTTCTGAAGATCTTGGCTGTAAACTAGGCCTTCACAGAACGATACCACACAACAGGCAGGCTATAAATTCACCAACAAAGACAACATGATTGTTTGGCACGCCCAACAACAATGGGTATGAGGCTGTGCATCCCGTTAGCACTGGCACAGCACAAAACCGAGACACATTGTTTGGATAACTTCCTACCAGGCACAGTCTTCTCCTTTGCTTCTGCCAGGGTGCTGGTTGGCAGTGAGCAGTAGAATAGACCAGTTTCGTCAGCATTACAGACTTGACCAAGGGCAAGGCACTACTCCTTGATCAGGCGCTGCACTTTCTGGTGAAACAGGTCTACTTCCTCCACTGTCGTGTCCAAGGCCTTGCCATGTGCCTTAAAGCCATACCGAAGCTTGAAGCGAAAGAGCCATCCATCCGAAGCTTTGAAGTCATGTACGTTGTGCAGGTGTGCAAACTTCTCGGCTGCAGCCTTCACCTCATTCCCACGTACTAGCTCACAGGCAGCACGTTGCTGGCAAAACTACATCAGCATCGACTGGTCGATAATGGCGTGCCTGGCCTGGGCCATGACCTTCCAGTCGCCCCCATGTGTGCTTTGGCCAAAGTCCTGTCCATACTGTGTAAGCTTGTCCGTGACTTCTTGATATCGAACAATGTTGAACAGGCTAGATCATACTCCCGGAGTATGCGTCCTGTGGACCAGCCTGCATCAACCATGCTCAGTATCTCACGCTTCCTCTCCAAAATCAAAACCTTCCTCTTCCGCTTCTTAGGTGGTGATGGGGCCATTATCATACACACGAAAATGCAGCAAGGTACGAGACCACCACAAAAGCAACCACATTCACAGCCATACTTGCAAGCATTGCCACTCACAGGTGAGACAAAGGCAACAACTGAGGTGTGGGCGTGTAGGCCAGCAAGCAGTACAACGGTGCCATATCATACCCCATGCTTGCCTCTGAGAACAGAGGAAGCAAAACACTGCAAACTGACATCTGCATATAAGGTTCACTTCTGTTTGCCCAGGCAAGGGTTATCATGTGACAACAACAGTGGATGACCAATACATAACTGCCTCAGGCAGGGTATGACTAATGCAGCCTGCCAGGTAACTCTCACCATTCGTTAGGGAAGTGAACGGGTGCACATGATGGGGAGTTTGCCCACTAATCCTGGAGGCTGGGGGACTCTCACCATTCGGTATAGAAGCGGATGGGTGCATGTACCATACATTTACTCGTGGCTTGCGGTCAGTGATACACTTCCGCTGGTGGAAACGCAACTCCCGGTGACCAGGCAACTTTGGATGTTCAGGGGAAAGGCGGATGGCCTCTCTCACTGAACATGTACTCGTGGCTCGCAGTCTGTTACAGGCTTGGTGAGATTTAGGTGGCCGCATGATTTTGGACATTTGGTGGGGATGCATGCAGATGTTTTGACATCACTTGTGAGTTACAACCGTTTTACTCAGATGCTCGAGGTTCATTGAGAGTGATCAGACGAGCACATGACTTTGACCATTCAGTGCAGGGGCGGACGGACATTTTCGTTCAGGTTGTGGATTAAAAAGGATTAAAGAATCCCCGAGCTAGACCTTACAATGAGATCATATAGCCCCGCTAGGTAACAGGAGGGCGCTACCCCTCCCG
>JAGKTI010022959.1:0-15018 GCA_018397915.1 Birgus latro
GAGAAACACATTAAACGCGTGTGTACAAATATACTTGTACGCTCCTCGACTGAGAATCGAACCCAGGACCTCTTAAATAGAAATCAGGAACTGATACCATTGTACCACGGCATCATAAAAGCAACAGCTACCTGATTTTTTTTTTTTTTAATGAAACCAGGTAAATCCACGATGGAAGGAATTCTTTCAGTCACAGCACATCAGGATCAAACTGCTGCCCGATGCAACTCGGGTGAATGGCAGAGCAGTTTTAATATATCCCAGACACAACACGAGCATCTTAAGATGCTAGAGAAACATACATTAAACGCGTGTGTACAAATGTACGCTCCTCGACTGGGAATCAAACCCAAGACCTCTTAAATAGAAGTCAGGTACTGATACCATTGCACCACGGCATCATAAAAGCAACGGCTGCCTGATTTTTTTGACGAAACCAGGTAAATCCATGATGGAAATAATTCTTTCAATCACAGAACATCAGGATCATACCGCTGCCTGACGCAACACGGGTGAATTGCAGAGCAGTTTTAATCTATCCCAGACACAACACGAGCGTCTTAAGATGTTAGAGAAACACACATTAAACGCGTGTGTACAAATATACTTGTACGCTCCTCGACTAGGAATTGAACTCAGGACCTCTTAAATAGATCGCAGGTACTAATACCATCACACCACGACGTCATAAAAGCAACGGCTACCTGATTTTTTTTTTTTTTTACGAAACCAGGTAAATCCACGATGGAAGGAATTCTTTCAGCAACAGCACATCAGGATCAAACCGCTACCTGACGCAACTCGGGTGAATGGCAGAGCAGTTTTAGTATATCCCAGACACAACACGAGCGTCTTAAGATGTTAGAGAAACACATATTAAACGTGTGTGTACAAATGTACGCTCCTCGACTGGGAATCGAACCCAGGACCTCTTAAATAGAAACCGCTGCCCGACACAAGTCAGGTGAATGGCAGAGCAGTTTTAATCTATCCCAGACACAACACAAGCGTCTTAAGATGTTAGAGAAACACACATTTAATGCGTGTGTACAAATATATTTGTACGCTCCTTGACTAGGAATCGAACCCAGGACCTCTTAAATAGAAGACGGGTACTGATACAATTGCACCTCGGAATCATAAAAGCAACAGCTACCTGATTTTTTTTTTTTTTTTTACGAAACCAGATAAATCCATGATGAAAGGAATTCTTGAGTCACAGCACACCAGGATCAAACCGCTGCCCGACGCGCGTTTATTGTGTGTTTCTCTAACATCTTAAGACGCTCGTGTTGTGTCTGGGATAGATTGAAACTGCTCTGCCATTCACCCGAGTTTCGTCGGGCAGCGGTTTGATCCTAATGTGCTGTGACTGAAAGAATTCCTTCCACCATGGATTTACCTGGTTTCGTAAAAAAATTCATGTAGCTGTTGCTTTTGCGACGCCGTGGTGCGATGATATCAGTACCTGACTTCTATTTAAGAGGTCCTGGGTTTGATTCCCAGTCGAGGAGCGTACAAGCATATTTGTACACGCGTTTAATGTGTGTTTCTCTAACATCTTAAGACGCTCGTGTTGTGTCTGGGATAGATTAAAACTGCTCTGCCATTCACCCGAGTTGCGTCGGGCAGCGGTTTAATCCTAATGTGCTGTGACTGAAAGAATTCCTTCCTTCATGGATTTACCTGATTTCGTCAAAAAAAAACAGGTAGCCATTGCTTTTATGACGCCGTGGTGCAAAGTACCTGACTTCTATTTAAGAGGTGCTGGGTTCGATTCCCAGTCGAGGAGCGTATGAGTATATATGTAAACACGCGTTTAATGTGTGTTTCTCTAACATCTTAAGACGCTCGTGTTGTGTCTGGGATAGATTAAAACTGCTCTGCCATTCACCCGAGCTGCGTCAGGTAGCGGTTTAATCCTGATGTGCTGTGACTGAAAGAATTCCTTCCTTCATGGATTTACCTGGTTTCGTCAAAAAAATCAGGTAGCCATTGCTTTTATGANTACCAATACCTGACTTCTATTTAAGAGGTCCTGTTTTCGATTCCCAGTCGAGGAGCGTACAAGTATATTTGTACACACGCGTTTAATGTGTGTTTCTCTAACATCTTAAGACGCTCGTGTTGTGTCTGGGATAGATTAAAACTGCTCTGCCATTCACCCGAGTTGCATCGGGCAGAGGTTTGATCCTGATTTGCTGTGACTGAAAGAATTCCTTCCATCAAGGATTTACCTGGTTTCGTTTTAAAAAAATCAGGTAGCCATTGCTTTTATGACGCCGTGGTGCGATGTTATCAGTACCTGACTTCTATTTAAGAGGTCCTGGGTTTGATTCTCAGTCGAGGAGCGTACAAGTATATTTGTACACACGCTTTTAATGTGTGTTTCTCTAACATCTTAAGACACTCGTGTTGTGTTTGGGATAGATTAAAACTGCTCTGCCATTCACCTGAGTTGCGTCGGGCAGTGGTTTGATCCTGATGTGCTATGACTGAAAGAATTCCTTCCTTCATGGATTTACCTTGTTTCATAAAAAAAAAAAAAAAAAAATCAGGTAGCCATTGCTTTTATGACACCATGGTGCAAAGTTCCTGACTTCTATTTAAGAGGTCCTGGGTTCGATTCCCAGTCGAGGAGCATACAAGTATATATGTAAACACGTGTTTAATGTGTGTTTATCATCATAAGATGCTCGTGTTGTGTCTGGAATAGATTGAAACTGCTCTGCCATTCACCCGAGTTGGGTCGGGCAGTTGTTTGATCCTGATGTGCTGTGACTGAAAGAATTCCTTCCTTCATGGATTTACCTGGTTTCGTAAAAATAAAAAAAAACAGGTAGCCGTTGCTTTTATGACGCAGTGGTGCAATGGTATCAGTACCTGACTTCTACTTAAGAGGTCCTGGGTTCGATTCCCAGCTGAGAAGGGTACAAGTATATCTGTACACATGCGTTTAATGTGTGTTTCTCTAACATCTTGAGACCCTCGTGTTGTGTCTGGGATAGATTAAAACTGCTCTGCCATTCACCTGAGTTGCGTCGGGCAGCGGTTTTATCCTGATTTGCTGTTACTGAAAGAATTCCTCCCTTCGTGGATTTACCTAGTTTCGTCAAAAAAATCAGGTAGCCATTGCTTTTATGACGCCATGGTGCAAAGTACCTGACTTCTATTTAAGAGGTCCTGGGTTCAATTCCCAGTCGAGGAGCGTACAAGTATATATGTAAACACGCGTTTAATGTGTGTTTAACATCATAAGATGCTCGTGTTGTGTTTAGGATAGATTGAAACTGCTCTGCCATTCACCCGAGTTGCGTCGGTCAGAGGTTTGATCCTGATTTACTGTGACTGAAGGAATTCCTTCAATCATGGATTTACCTGGTTTCATCCAAAAAATCAGGTAGCTGTTGCTTTTATGACGCCAAGGTGCGATGGTATCATTACCTGACTTCTATTTAAGAGGTCCTGGGTTTGATTCCCAGTCGAGGAGTGTACATCTGCACACACGCGTTTAACGTGTGTTTCTCTAACATCTTAAGACGCTCGTGTTGTTCCTGGGATAGATTAAAACTGCTCTGCCATTCACCCGAGTTGCATTGGGGCAGCGGTTTGATCCTGATGTGGTGTGACTGAAAGAATTCCTTCCGTCATGGATTTACCTGGTTTCGTAAAAAAAAAAAAAATCAGGTAGCCATTGCTTTTATGACGCCGTGGTGCAGTGGTATGAGTACCTGACTTCTATTTAAGAGGCCCTGGGTTCGATTCCCAGTCGAGGAGCGTACAAGTATTACCCAAGGAAAATCTAGACCTGGTCCCTCAAGCAGTGAATTTTTACGACGATAATACGGAAAATATTCGTAGAGAAATAAACATTAGTGAGGAGGATGTATTTGTTATGCTACGTATTTGTGGGTCAGTTTCTCGCCCTCAAATATGCAGGCTACAGCGGGTCCCTATTCTAGACTGGGTCGGTAACTCTAAAGAGTAGGACTGGACACAAAAACAAGGCAGTAAGTATTAAACACATGTATTCCAGATATCTTCCCAGGGACAATAGTACATCAACAAATATATTACAAACTGGGTTGGTCGGGGATGGGTTAACACTTAACACAAGGTTTTACTTGACGGGGAGTCTGTCACTATACCGACTGGTAGAAGTATGGTACTATTTACCCAACATTTATGGCACATAAAATACACTGATAATTTAAGACACAGGAATGTATCTGCTATAATTTCCCAAACCCGTATAGCACTGGACGGCACTGTATATAAGTTACGTTAACACCTGTGTCACAGACACCTGTCGGCCGAAAGTCTATCTCAGGTAGAGTCTGGCACATAGTGATCACTGACGGGGGGGTGAATGCGATATTCTGGCATACCCTGACTAACGTGCCCAGACACTGGGTGGGTGGAGATTTAATGCACATGGGGAAGGCACGATGGAAATAATATATATTCCTTCTGTTGGTCACTGAGGTGTTTCACTCGCATGCCTGTGGGTTGGGGAGGGAGAGTTTAAATAACCAGGGAATGGCACAACCGACACAATATTATTGTTCTGTTGGTCACAAAGGCATTTCGTTCACTGGGGGGGCATGGGACTCTGCTCGGGATATAAGTCAGGCAACGGTTAGCTATTAGGCTCATCTAATCTTATACTGTGGGTTCCTGGTCACTTAATTCGAGAATACACTGTAGGGGATCACTCGTATGGTATAAGTTAATGACACAAATATCTGGGTCGAAAGAGCACACACATATGTAAAGTCCACTCATTTCATTACCACTGGTGGGCCCTAGGTTGATTCCTCCATCCGGAGGAATGGCAGAGTGGCGCGCCCCTGGTCAGGACCCCACACATAGTCGTGGGATTAGGGGCTCGGCCCAAAGAGAGCCAGGAGACGGGGCTGTCATCGAGTTTGGGAGAGACTCAGGGAGGCCTCGCCCACAGGTAAGTCGTGCCCTGGTGTTCTGGGCAACTCCTGGGGCAACTGAGGACCCAGGGCACTGGAACCCAGGGTGGCTGGACTGCAGCAACGGCTAGAGGGCGGCGTCGCCGACAGGGTCGTCACACGGGAACCTCGGGCCAGGGGAGTAGTAGACAGGGCCCGACGTCGGCTGCGGGGTCTGCGGGGACTCTGCTTCAGCCGCTGTTCACCCTGGTAGAGTTGCAGGGAACCAAGGCCTCGGGTGAGGCCTTGCCATGGCTCGGGGGAGGGGTCCTCTCTGGCTGCAGGTCCTCCTGTAGGAGAGAAGCGGACTGTGGCCTGCTTTACATCCGACCTGACGTGACTAGTGGCCAACGTCGTGGTAGCACAGGGGACATCAGCTTCAATGCGGCTAGTGGCCTGCTCTGCCTCTGGCCTGACGTGACTAATGGCCGACGTCGGGGTGGCCCAGGGGACAACAGCTTCAGTGAGGCTAATGGCCTGCCCTACCTCTGGCCTCACGTGACAAGTGGCCGACGTCGTAGTGGCGCAGGAGGTTGTAGCTCTGGTGCGGCTAATGCCCGTACTGGGGAACTGAGAGGACTAGTAGCAGAGGGACAGACTGTGGCCGATCCTGCCTCATACCCAGTATGGCTCGTGGCCAATACTGCGGCGCCACTCTGGGGGGAACGACTACAGGAGTCAGACGACTTATGGCCTGTCCTGCCCGGCCGACACACGTCCATGTCGCGGCCCTGTCGCGGGGATGCATCTGAGGAACGGACTGTGGCCGGTTCTGCCCCATACCCTGTATGACTGTGGCCAATACTGCGGCGTTGCTTGGAGTTGTAAACTCCGCCCCTTACCTGGCGAGTGGAATTCCAGCCGGAGACTAGGCGCCGGCAACTGCTACCTTTCTGGGTCACCACCAGGGAGCAAAAGGGGTGCCGGGAAGCGATACAGGTGCGCCGTTCCTGTTCCCAGCTGCTCCGTGTCAGTGGTGGTCCCCCGGTGGTACTGGGGGGGTTGGAGGTGCTGGTGTCGTCTGCTCTGGCCGTCGTGTCGTCTGCGGCTCCATCCCCTAAGTCCTGTATTTCACCACCCTCCTCGGTAACAAAGTCACGACCTCATGACTGGAGGTGGTATAGGTTGGTGTTGGCCGTTTGGTGGATGGGTCCGAGGTGACTTAGGAAGGTAGTCCAGTGGTCGGTTAGTATATTGGCGTGCAGGTGGTGGACGTAGGCAACACGAAGAGTGGAAGGGCGGTTTGTTTTCTGGAGAAGTCGCAGCAGGTGTTGTGTGCTTCTGATGCGTTTATGTCACCCGAAGGTGGGGATCCAAGTGATTCTCGTGACACGCATGGTGGTGGTGGTGGTGGTGTCTTGGAGGCGAATTCTGGCTAGAGGTAGTCCGGTGCGGTTTATATTGCCGGTGGAGTGTGGGGGCGGTGTTCCCCTGGGAGTGCGGTGGGGCAGGTTTTTCCATGCAATAAGAGGAGTAGGAAGGGTTATGGGGGTGGTGTTGTTGGGTGAGGTGGGTGGTTGGCTGTTAGTGGGCGAAGGGGTGGGCATGGGGGTTGAGGTGTAGTGGGCTGGTGGGCGTGAGATATGCCCGGAACGGGTAGTGGTGGTGGTTAGTCGTGGAGTGGGCGGCGATGGGGAATGGGATGGTGGAGCGGGGGCGGGCGGAGAGTGAGGTGGTGTGGTGTGGTTGGTTGTCGTGGTTGGTGGGGTAGGGGTTAAGCTGGGCGCGGAGTGCGGAGTGGTCAGTGTGGAATTTCCTGCGGGTGTGTGCTGAGCATGTGGAGTGGGCGGCGTGGCGGCAGCGGGGGAGCGTGGTGGTGGGGTTAGTGTAGTGCATGGGCATGGTGCAGGAGTTTCGAGCAGTGAGGGGGTGGTGGAAACCGATGGGGAAGGGGATGGGGATGAATAATAGAGAAAAGGCTCCTCGGGGGGAGCGGGGGGTGTTGAGCTTGCACGGGTGGTGGGGGAGGGAGCAGCGGGGGTTGGGGAGTCCTGGGTGGGGCGGACGTGGCGATTCCTGTAGGTGCGGGAGGTTCCGTTTCAGTCAACAACGACTTGGAAGGGGTAGGGGACTCTAGTGACGGTATAAGGTCCCATAAAACGAGGGGCAATCTTATTGGGGGTGGGGAGGTGGGCAATGAAAACCTCATCACCTGGTTTGTAAGGGTTAGCAGGGGAGGAATCGGCTTGAGCGTCTTGGTGCACGTGCAGGTGTTGCAATCGACGCTTCATGTGATATAGGGGGTCAGTGGGTGGGGAATGAGCGGGGGGTTGGAGGTGCTGTCGGAGAGGGAGGAGGAGGGGCGCCTCTCCGAACACTCGCTCGTGGGGGGTGATGCCGTTGTCGCGGGGGCAGGTGTTCATTCCCCACTGGACAATCTTGACGTGCGCAGGCCATTCTTGGTCTCGGGTACTTTGAATTCAGGTCCTGATTTGGTTTAGTAGGGTCCGATGGCTCCTCTCGCTTACCCCATTTCCCTGGGGCCAGTAGGGGGAGGAGTGGGAAATGGAGAATCCGAATAGGGTGGATAGCTCTTTCCATATCTGCCCCGTGAACTCTGGGGCGTTATCGGAGTGAATGGCCTGGGGAACGCCAAAGTAGGGGAAGACATGGTGCATGAGGGAGTCGGCTATGGCGACGGCAGTGTGTTCCTTAGCTGGACAAGCAATCAGGAACTTGGAGTAAACGTCGAAGAATGTGACGATGTATCTGTAGCCGGATCTAGGTGGCAGGGGTCCGACAACGTTGACAAACAAAAGCTGCCAGGGTTTGTGAGCGGAGATCTTGCCGGCAGGACCCACCAAACGGGTGATGTCCTTTCCTAGACAGCATGCTCGACACGCCTGAGTGACACATTGGGTGAGGGTAGTGGGGTTGGGGGCCCAATAGAGGTCGTTGAAGACCTGGGTTAACCTTTTCGTACCCAGGTGGATTTCATTGTCCGAGTGGAGGTGGGTGAGGACACCTATGGTGGAGTCTGGATCAAGGACAATATGGCCCGATGGCGTGAAGAGTTGGTCCCATTGCAGGTGGAGTTTTGAAAATAGATGCTGGGGAATCCAGGGGGGCCGGTCTCGATTCTGCCTGTGCTGAATCAGCTCGGACTGAGGGAGGAGCGATCGTACTGGTAGACAGGAGAGGGCATCGGTGTTGGTATGCAGTTTCCCGGGCCGGTAAGCAATCTCGTAGTCAAACTCCTCAAGCGTTTTGCACCAGCGGAGGAGTTGGGCGTTCTGAGTGGCCGATTGCCGAGGCCACTGAAGAGGTTGGTGGTCTGTGATGACGGTGACCCTGGTGCCAGACAGGTAGACCCTGAAGTAGTTGAGGGCCCAGATGATACCCAAACATTCGCGCTTGTTAGCGGCGTAATTTCGTTCTGCCGGATTTAGGGTGCTGCTGGCGCAAGCGATGATGTGCTCGCGCCCTTCCTGGACATGTGCCAGGATGGCGCCTATGGCTATCAGCGAGACGTCGGTATATAACCTGAAGGGGAGGTCGTAATTCGGGAAAGCGACGATGGGGGTGGAAACAAGTTTCTCCTTTAAGGTGTGAAACGCTGCGACTCGGTCGTTGCTCCAGATGAAGGGCTCGCCTTTCTTAGTGAGGTCATGGAGCGGTTTCGCAAGGTCGGCGAACCTTTGATGAACCGCCGGTAATATGACGCGAGCCCCAAGAAGGCACGGACTTGGTGGACGTCCTGTGGAAGAGGCTGGTCGGCGATGGCTTTCAGTTTGTCGGGATCTGGGGAGATGCCTTTCCTCGAGACAATGTGTCCTAGGAAAGCGACAGAGCGGGCGGCTAGGACACATTTAGTGGGTTTGAGTTTCAACCCGGCCTGGCGTATTCGTTGGAACACCTGTCGGAGGTGGTGCAGGTGATCACCTCACGTTTTGCTGAAAACAATAACATCATCGAGGTACGCCAGGCAGACTTCCCAGGTCAGGCCGCTGAGGATGGACTCCATGAGGCAGGAGAAGGTGGCCTGGGCGTTGCATAGCCCGAAGGGAAGAATATTAAACTGATAAAGTTTCCCATTACTTGTGGAGAAGGCCGTTTTCCCTTGATCTCGGGGGTGGACGGGGACCTGCCAGTATCCTGACTGGAGGTCCAGTGTGGAGAACCAGGTAGAGCCGTGTAGGGAGTCTAGGGAGTCGTCTATGTAGGGGAGAGGAGTGGCATCTTTGGTGGTTACATCGTTCAGGCGGCAGTAATCGATGCAGAATCGCTGAGGGCCGTCTTTTTTTCTGAACCAGGACAACGGGGGAGGACCAGGGGCTGGTAGAGGGCGTGATGATGCCGGCGTCCAGCATTTCTCGAACTTGCCTGTCCTCTTCAGCCCGTTGGTGTGGGTTCTTCTGGCGGGAGGGTTGCTGGATGGGGGGCCCTGGTGGTATGAATTTCATGGGCTAGATACGTCGTATGCCCCAAGTCGGCGGGCCCAGTCGAGAAAAGGTCTTGGTACTCAAGTAGTAGATGGTGCAGCGTCTTGGCTTGATGGGGAGATAAGTGGTCAGGCAAAGGAGGGAGGGGAGAGGGGTTAGATTTTAGGGGTGGGGTGTCGCAAGGCTCTGCTGCCTCTAGGTCGCCGATCAGGAGTCCTCTTGGCAGAGTGAGGGGTGTAGCTGCCAGGTTCGTCACTTTGACGGCGTAGAAGTGGGGTGGAAGGAAAGTCGGCGACATCAGGCAGGCAGCAAGGGGCCCGGTGGGGACACTTGGGGAAAATAGGGAATGGGTCCCTGTGGGCTTATTGATCCGAAGCCAAGCTTCATTGTGGGGGGGGGATGGTGAGGGAGGACGCGACGGCCGTGGGGAAGGGGGGGGGGGGGGGGGGTGGGGCAGGAGAAGGGGAAGGGGTGTCATTTTTTCGTGCGCACATACAAATTACTTGGGGCTGTTGGGGAGGCTGTCGAAAATGAAGTCGCCTCCCATGGCAGTCTATGTGCGTGTGGAGTTTTTGGAGCAGGTCCAATCCCAAATAGCCATCACAAGTACGACAGGACGAGTCAAAAACGATGAAGGGATGATATGTGGAGGCTGGTTGATGAGTCTTGGTTTGTAGGGCCCGAGTTTCCCCACGAATAGGCAAGGGGCCTTCCCCCGCGTCTATGAGGCGGGCTGAAGTTGGGAAAAGGGGGCCAAAAACCTTCTTATGGCGGGAATAGAAATGTGAGTACAGGCAGGACCTGGCGGCTCCCGTATCTACCAGAAGTCTTGCCTCGACCCCCTGTAGTTTCATCTTGTCATAGACTGGGGGTCGGTACTTTGTAGAGGTGGCCCCCGCCACTGTGGGGAGGTGCGGGGGTGGTCCTAAAATATCCAACGTCAGCTCAAGGGCTGTGTTGGTATCAGCCTCCTCTGGCTCGCAGCCGGCGTCAGGTTCCTCAATGAGGGGGGGTTCAGGGTTGCATGGCCCTCATCTACTGCCAACATTGGGTGGCGCCTTGGCGGGTCGGCTCTTATTCTGTGTGCCGCCTTCAGTTGTTCACGTATGTCGTGAAGTGGGCAGCGGCTGTTACAGGCTGTGAATTCCCACGGATTGATAGCGATAAGATTTGTGTTATCTTTCTGTGGCAGCCGCTTCCTAGTGAGGTGGGCTCCTGGGAGAGCCGAGGCGGAGGTGCTTCGCGTTGGGGCTGGAAGGGATTGGGGCGGCGTGGGGGAGGGTTTCGTTGGGAACCGGCTCACGACCCCGATATGTTGCGTGTCGGAGCATGCTGCGAGAAGGCAGCGAATGAGCTGGACATCACGGTCCAAATTTCCTGCCGGGTCATGGATAGTGAAATGTTCCTTCACTATGCCCAGAAGGACTCTGAGAATCTCAGAGTGCTGAATATATGCTCATCCCGGGTATTCATTTCAGCATCCGGGTATGCGACGGTGACGAGTCGCGTAGCTTGGACCAACGTGTTGTCCAAATCACCGTCATATTTTAGGGCATCTAGTTGTGAAATCGCGACAACTTTCCCTAATGACGGGGTAATATCTTGTTACTATTTTTGCAAATCTGGCCCACGTGAGATCTGGGACTATTTTTGGTGCTATACTAGATACAGCCTTTCCCAGGTAAGGTAGAGTGACAGCTATTTTCTGGTTATCTTCCTCAAACCCAATATCAAGTAATGGCTTAACCATATTTAAGTAAGTCGTGATGTCGCATTGTTCTGGGTCGAATTTTGGTAGGGGTGCATGTGTTTTGGCTGCCATTTTAAAAATAGTTTTCCAGTCCTTTTTCACCATCCGGGTCAAGAACCACCTCTAGCCACCAGTGTTATGCTACGTATATGTGGGTCGGTTTCTCGCCCTCAGATACGCAGGCTAGACCGGGAAGGTAACTCTAAAGAGTAGGACTGGACACAAAAACAAGGCAGTAAGAATTACACACATGTATTCCAGATATCTTCCCAGGGACAATAGTACATCAACAAATATACTGTATTACAAACTGGGTTGGTCGGGGATGGGTTAACACTTAACACAAGGTTTTACTTGATGGAGAGTCTGTCACTATACAGACTGGTAGAAGTATGGTACTATTTACCCAACACTTATGGCACATAAAATACACTTATAATTTAAGACACAGGAATGAATCTGCTATAATTTCCCAAACCCATATAGCACTGGACGGCACTATATATAAGTTACGTTAACACCTGTGTCATAGACACCTGTTGGCCGGAAGTCTATCTCAGGTAGAGTCTGCCACGTAGTGATCATTGACGGGGAGGGGGGACTGCGATATTCTGGCATACCCTGACTAACGTGCCCGGACACTGGGGTGGGTGGAGATTTAATGCACAAGGGGAAGGCACAATGGAAATAATATATATTCCTTCTGTTGGTCACTGAGGTGTTTCACTCGCGTGCCTGTGGGTTGGGGAGGGAGAGTTTAAATAACCAGGGAATGGCACAACCGACACAGTATTATTGTTCTGTTGGTCACAAAGGCATTTCGTTCACTGGGGGGGGGGGGCACGGGGCACGGGACTCTACTCAGGATATAAGTAAGGCCACGGTTAGCTATTAGGCTCATCCAATCTTATACTCTGGGTTCCTGGTCACTTAATTCGAGAATACACTGTAAGGGATCACTCGTATGGTATAAGTTAATGCACACAAATATCTGGGTCGAAAGAGCACACACATATGTAAAGTCCACTCACTTCGTTACCACTGGTGGGCCCTAGGTTGATTCCTCCATCCAGAGGAATGGCAGAGTGGTGCGCCCCTGGACAGGGTCCCACACGTAGTCGTGGGACTAAGGGCTTGGCCTGAAGAGAGCCAGGAGACGGGCCTGTCGTCGAGTCTGGGAGAGACTCAGGGAGGCCTCACCCACAGGTAAGTTGCACCCTTGTGTTCGGGGCAACTCCTGGGGCAACTGAGGGCCCAGGGCACTGGAACCCGGGGCGGCTGGGCTGCGGCAATGGCTAGAGGGCGTCGTCTCCGACAGGGTCGTCACACGGGAACCTCGGGCCGGGGGAGTAGTAGACAGGGCCCGACATCGGCTGTGGGGTCTGCGGAGACTCTGCTTCAGCCGTTGTTCACCCTGGTAGAGTTGCAGGGAACCAAGGCCTCGGGTGAGGCCTTGCCACGGCTCGGGGGAGGGGTCCTCTCTGGCTGCAGGTCCTCCTGTAGGAGAGAAACGGACTGTGGCCTGCTTTACATCCGACCTGACGTGACTAGTGGCCAACATCGTGGTAGCACAGGGGACATCAGCTTCAGTGCGGCTAGTGGCCTGCTCTGCCTCTGGCCTGACGTGACTAATGGCCGACGTTGGAGTGGCCCAGGGGACAACAGCTTCAGTGCGGCTAATGGCCTGCCCTACCTCTGGCCTGACGTGACTAGTGGCTGACGACGTAGTGGCACAGGTGGTTGTAGCTCTGGTGCTGAGAGGACTAGTAGCAGAGGGACGGACTGTGGCCGATCCTGCCTCATACCCAGTACGGCTTGTGGCCAATACTGCGGCGCCACTCTGGGGGGAACGACTACAGGAGTCGGATGACTTATGGCCTGTCCTGCCCGGCCGACACGCATCCGTGTCGCGGCCCTATAGTGGGGATGCAATGGGGAACGGACTGTGGCCGGTTCTGCCCCGTACCCGGTATGACTGTGGCCGGTACCACAGCGTTGCGTGAAGTTGTAAACTCCACTCCTTACCTGGCTAGTGGAATTCCAGCCAGAGACTAGGCGCCGGCGACTGCTACCTTTCCGGGTCACCACCTGGGAGCAAGAGGGGTGCCGGGAAATGATACAGATGCGCCGTTCCTGTTTCCAGCCACTCCATGTCAGCGGCCGTCCCCCGGTGGTACTGGGGGGGTTGGGGGAGTTGGTGTCATCTGCTCTGGCCGTCGTGTCGTCTGCGACTCCAACCCCTAACTCCTGTATTTCAGTATTGAAATAAATAAATAAGTTAAAAACTCAAAAATCACTAGGTCCAGATGATATATATGCAAAAGTTATAAAAGAAACCAAAGGAGAATTATGTCAGCCACTGTTAACGTTATTTAATGACTCTTTAATTTTTGAAGAAGTTCTCGAGGCGTGGAAGACCGCAAATGTAGTGCCCATTTTTAAAAAGGGTGATAAAGCAGCTGCGTCGAATTATTGTCCAATAAGTCTAACGTCAATAGTAGGAAAAATGTTAGAGTCAATTTTGGCCAGTAAGATTAGAGAACACTTAGAAAGATTTAATCTTATAAATGAAAGTCAGCACGGATTCAGGCAAGGACGATCCTGCCTCACAAACTTATTGTCATTCTTCTCGGAGGTCTATGAGGCAGTAGATAGCGATAAAGCTTACGATATTATTTATCTGGACTTCAGTAAAGCTTTTGATAGGGTCCCACACGAGAGGTTAGTTAGAAAGGTTCAAGCACACGGTATAGACGGCAATATCTTAAAATGGATAGAATCCTGGCTGAAAGGACGAAAGTGAAGAGTATTAATAAATGGAACTAAGTCGGATTGGGGATTAGTAACTAGCGGTGTACCACAGGGTTCAGTACTCGGTCCCTTGTTATTTATTATATATATAAATGATCTAGACTTTGGAATCTTGACGATTGCCATAACTTACAAAATGACCTCGATATATTATCCAGATGGTCTAAAACTTGGCAAATGGAATTTAACGTTGAAAAATGTAAAGTACTTAACGTAGGCAAGGCCATTGGAGATACTAAATACAGCTTAGATAACAAAGAAATTAGTAAATCGTAATGCGAGAAAAATCTAGGAGTCATGGTTAGTAACGATCTCAAACCAAGGCAACAGTGTATTAATGCGAGAAATTAAAGCAAATACGGTCCCAGGATTTATTTCGAGAAGCGTGAGCAGTAGGTCATCCAAAGTAATACTGCAACTTTATCTAGCATTAGTAAGGCCACATTTAGACTACACAGTACAATTTTGGTGTCCTTACCATAGAATGGATATTAACTCGTTAGAAAATGTGAGAAGAATGACAAAAATGATACATGATGTTCGAAACCTGTCATACGAAGACAGACTGAAAAGACTAAATCTGCACTCACTAGAGAGACGTAGAGTAAGGGGAGACTTAATTGAGGTGTTTAAGTGGATGAAGGGTATAAACAAGGGAGATATTAGCAAAGTACTTAAAGTGAGCATACAGGATAGAACTAGAAGTAATGGTGCATGGTTTCAAATTAGAAAAATTCCGTTTCAGTAAGGTAGAAATTAGTTTGGTAATAGAGTAGTAGATGAATGGAATAAGCTTCCTAGTAAAGTAGTTGCTGCCCCTTCCATTGTGAGTTTCAAGCACAGGCTAGATAAGCATATGACAAATAAGGGGTGGGTATAGAAAAAGAAAAAGAAAAAAATCTTATAACCAATACTAATTGAAATACAGGAGTTAGGGGTTGGAGCCGCCAACCACACGGCGAGCGGGGCAGACGACACCAGCTCCCCCAACCCCCCCCAGATCACCGGGGGATTACTGCCAGCGCAGCGCGGCTGGGAGCAGGAACGGCCTACCTGTTCAAAATCCCGGCGCCCCTCTTGTGCCCAGGTGAGGGCCCGGAAAGGTAGCAGTCGC
>JAGKTI010022960.1:2390-15018 GCA_018397915.1 Birgus latro
CCCTGCAAAACTCCTCTCACAAGCTCAGTGAGGATCATCTGGAGATATTTCTAATAAAAAAAAAAAAAAAAACGTCATTGGACTGAAACAAGAGGGATTTAGCAAAAACCGCTACATTTGTGGCAGCCATATATGCGATAGCCACGTATGCTGCAGACCAAGAGGCCTTCTGTTATGATTACGTCTTTTGTGCTCGTATATATGAATAGATGGACAGATAGATATATACATAGATATAGAAATAGACAGATAGGCAGATAGATAGATATAGATATAGATAGATATAAAGATAAATATGTGCAGATAGATAGATATTCTCTCTCTCTCTCTCTCTCTCTCTCTCTCTCTCTCTCTCTCTCTCTCTCTCTCTCTCTCTCTCTCTCTCTCTCTCTCGTTAATCAAGCTTTGCAGTGACACCTGCCACCGCATCAGGAAATATGAACCTCAGCTGAAAGTGAGTCATAGCGAAACTAATAACCCATAATGTACCGTAACTGAGTGAATTACGGAATTATTTTGTAGTCTAGCCTTTTCTAACCTAGCGAAACTTCACCCCATATTTCACCAGCATATTTCACGTCAAGTAACTAAATCAAATCTAACCGCACCCAAACTAAAGTAACCGAAAAAGCAACATATTGAATCTAACCTAATCTAGCGCCAACTAACAGCCGACCTTGATCTGGACTAACCTTACTTGACGACTTAAATGAGCTTAACCAGTCTAACCGAACGGAATTAATCTGACTCAAACCTAACTTAACCCCCAGCTTAACTAATCCGATGGAACCTTAACGTAGCCTAACATAGTTTTGGTAACGTAAACCAGTTGAAAGAAGTCTATCGGAGCCTGACGTAATGCACCACAACCTATCCCAGTGTAAGGGAATTAAATCGAACTTCATCTAATCTAACCTTAATGAACTTCACCTGATCAGATCTGACCTGATGTCACCTAGCGTAACCTAATCAAACCTAACCCCCATGCCAGTACCAGCAATGGCGTGTTAAACATGTCGCCGCCTGCACACTAGTTACGTTCCACTTCTTTTAATCGCACGCAAGTGTTCTAACAACGCATAATTACTCCACACGCAACATCCTTCATTGTGGAAGACTTTATACAAAATGGCTTATTACAGTTCGCTTTCACTCCAGCGACATTATTTCGCTTGGGCTGATTTTATTAACAGGAAGAGTCCCCTTGAAGCAAGCTGGAGTTAATGTAGGCTGCATGTAGACCCTAGTGTTCCAAATTTTTCTCCTGCATCGCAATAAAATCGTCAAGACACAGAAAGACTGAAATGATATATACGTCACTGATCTGATGAGACTGACTACAGCTTCATTCCCGACTGTCGTGATTCATTTGTTCCATTCATACACTTCATTCCCCCGCATGTTCAGATTTGTATTCGTAGCCTTTTGGAGATTTCGTAGCACCTTCTTCTAGGCAATTTATTCTGCATGTTATACTTCAGTATCCTCTGTGCAAAATAAAATGCAGAGGAAATGGCGCTGAGAAAACTCCTATGCTACCTAAAATATGATTCTACGATTTAGTTCCTTTCACATCATACTTCCACTGTTATATTTATTTATTTATTTTCGCCATCATCCTCTCCATACCTGCAACTTGGTCTACATCCCCATTACTCTTCTCTCATCAACCAGTCTCCCCCCATGACCATACCACAGACCCAGTAGTGCTGGACAGGGATTCCTTTACCTGGTGGCACCAGTCTGATCAGGCGCCTTCACTGCATAGTTACATGAACGTCTCTGAGCTCCTTCCCTATCCCCCCCCTCCCTCATAATAAGTGAGTGACTGCAGGGGAAGGGTAACTATAGTTTGCTGTCCACTGGATTCGCGTTCAAATGAGGCTGGGGCCACATCATCAACAAAAACACATCCCCTGTCAGCTCTTTTCGATATACTTCCCCTTTCACATGTATCTCTTGCTGTATACTTCTCATTCTGTGAAACCATCTCAACCCACACATAGGCTCACATTATTAAAAGTGAGTCAGTTTTTTAAAGGAAGCTTCTGATTATTGTACGGCCGTTATTAGAACTCCTGTAATGGTAAGAAGTAATGGGTCAGTAGCCATAGTACATTAAGCAACGATATTTTTGCTGCCTTTAGACGACTTTCTTCAGCCTTGGGGAGAGCTACTGCAGTGAAGGAGTAAATGAAGTCCATACCTAACCTTACCAGTCCGAAAAACCTCTCCAAAGCTAAATGAAATTGTTTGGAAATACGAAAAATTAAAAGAAAATATCATCGGCCATATTACATACTTCCGGTTCATAATGTTATCAAACTCTAAACGGACATCGTTCAGAGTGAGCAAGAATAAAATATAAATGAAGCTGAACCGATACAAAAGTCTTTACAAAAATATCCACTTATTCACTTATAAGAAAACAAAACATAACGATAGTAACTTTTCTTTTCACCTCAGCTTAGCCTAAACGAATGTCCTTTTGCAGCTAATTTCCAGTAGGTCAATAACAAATATTCCTACGGCTACAAAAATTTTGCATAGCACAAATTCGTGACTATCACCATATTGTCATGCAAATATATTGTTATAACTACATTCAAGATGAAGAGATTACACTCACAAGATGAGAGCAAAAAGCAAAATATATTACAAGAATCAAGAAAAATTTCAAGTTTTGACAAATATTCGGAACGTAGAAACAGCACAAAATTTTCTTTTAACTACAAAGCCCATCTCCACCGAGCACTGCATTTCCTTTCAACGAGTTCCCATTTTCTTTCTCAGTCAGTTTTCGGCCATTTCCTCCTAAATATATTTTTCTAAAACTATTTTCCTGCCTCATTTTTCTTTGTTATTTTCTGTCCTTAACTCGCACAGTAATTACATTTTTTCTCCGCCCATCTCCACAAGACATGTGGTTATGTTTTCATAGAGTGAGAGAGAGAGAGAGAGAGAGAGAGAGAGAGAGAGAGACTATTTCAGGTCCACCTTGCCAAACTTAGATTTTTTTAAACATTAACTTTCACATTTAACCTCTCAAGAGAAAATCTTAATCAGCAGAGAACTTTACTATGAATATCCAGAAGTCTTGTACTGATGTCCTCTCTCTCTCTCTCTCTCTCTCTCTCTCTCTCTCTCTCTCTCTCTCTTTCTCTCTCCATTCTTGTGTGTACAACTGCACAACAAAATGTGACTCGGATGCTGAAAATACGACGGAGGGAGCGACCTTCTGAAATGCAAAGGTTTTTATGTATAGACGTAAGTGACAATGACCTCACGACATCGGAGTAGGAGTTAACAAGCAGTCACACACACACACATACACACACACACACACATGCACGCGCGCACACACACACACACGGGCTGTTATGTCACGCTTCTACCATATAGCCTTGTTGTCCATGTAAGACATCTTGCTTATTGATGTATGACACACACTGACTGATATTTGTGTGAGGGGACGAAACTGACCAACTCCCACGACTTGAATACATTCGACTCTTGTTCCTGCAATTCCTACTCACCCCCACCATTAATCGAGTTAAATTCACTTGACGGAACTGACAACCCCTACAACTTGAATGCGAAGCCGAACATACATGATATTTGTTGAGTCTTACTTATGATGTAGGAAATGAGTGTCTTGGTTTCTGATCTATGCAACCACACAATCCCACCACACCTGGCCATCAGATGAGCTGAAAAGGGTTGGAAATCTCCGTCAGGTTAGAACAAACGGGTAACGGTTCCTGTAGAATCAGTGGGCTCGACCTTTGCCACAAGACAATTGCTTGTATCAAGTAATTCACCTTAACTTAGCAGAAGTTTTCTCCTCCTTGTAGTTTATTTTCCGTTGCTAATTGCCAGAAGAATACAGATGTATCCACAGACTTTCCATAGGACTTCTTCTTGACTAACACCCTATTCTAGTGTTCATCGATTGTTACAACTCAACATTTAAAATGGAGTACATGGAACAACACTGGAGTACATATGGAGTACAGATAACAGAAGGCCTACTGGGCCATAACAATGTTATCCATTGTTAACCCGCCCCAACCCCGCGGCGTACGATGCACGTCACAGCTTTTTTTCACGCTGAGACCCAACGACGTGCATCGTACATTATGCAGTTGAAAGGCCCGTCGTTTGCACATTTTTCAAGTTTCGCAGGAGATTTTTGGTAGGCATATGTGGGAGACCCTCCTCTGCCTCCAGCCAGGTGGCAACACTGCCTAACCCTGTGTAACCCCCTCCCTCTCGGGAGGTGTGCCATTTTATCGCAACTCACCTGTTAGCAGTGACCAGGCCAGTAAAGACACGTAGCACCACGGTCTCTCCGATGATGAAATTCAAGGCAAAAGTGATTCTCGATGTGGAGGACAAAGATTACTTGGCATCAGAGTTAGTAATGAACAGGAGTAATGAGTAATGAGGAGGTAATGTCGCCAAGGTAGGTGTGGTATGTTGATATGTTTGATGAGTGAACAACGCTTATATCGTCTATATTATAGTGTGAAATCCAATATACTCTTGTATTACAAATAAATTCGTACCAGATAAATAAATATCTACTAGGCTAAGCGGTTTTGGTTGTTTCCCTTGCATAGGGAGCGTCTTTTATGGAGTGTAGCTTCATAGGAAGTGGTAGCCAGGTGAGGGGCCTCTCACCTGTTTAGGACATTTTTAACTTCAGGTGAGTGCTTTCTCGCTGAATTTTCGATGTTTCTCACCAAAAACCAAGGTTTGAGCCAAAAAAAGACAAGGTGAAAACTGGTCAGTTGGTACAGGACGGAATAAAAAAAAAAAACTGTTTTATCTATCTAAAGCCCGACGCCCTACTCCCGCAAAGGGTGGCCGCAGACAAAACGCCTCCAAGTCTCTTTGTCACCCACCATTTGACTGCCCCACCCGCAACTCACTCCCCCCTCCGTAATATGCCTATCAACTCCATCCCTCCACCTCATCCTCGGTCTCCCCCTCCCTCTCCCTCCATCCACTTCACCTACATACACCCTCTTAGTCAGTCTTTCACTCTCCATTCTCTCCACATGTCCAAACCACCTCAGTGTATTTCTCCTAATTTTCTGAGTCACATCCACATCCACCCCACAACGTTCTTTCACTGCTTCATTCGTAAGCCTGTCCCTCCATGTCACTCCCTATGCTCCTCTCAGGTAACTCATTTCCACTGCTCTCACTCTTGACTTGTTTCCCTCTAGCAAGGTCCATGCCTCGCTTCCATACGTCAAGGTAGGGATCACAATACTATCATGCAGTGACTTCTTAACTTTCATACTCGCCTCCCTATTTCTCATCACTGCTTTCAGTGAACCAACAACTTTCCTTCCCTGTTGTACCCTTTCAAGCACTTCATCCCTAAAACTTCCATCCTTACGAGTACTTATCACACTACCCAAGTACTTGAATGCACTCACATTCTCCATATCCTCACCATCCAACCTCACTGTGTCACTATGCATTATGTGATTTCATTCCTCTCAAACACCATAACTTTACTCTTGTTTACATTAACTTTCAGATTCCTCTTCTTACACACTGTCCCAAATTCATTCACCAAACCTTGCAGCTCCCATTCATCTTCACTCAACAATATGTATCATCTGCAAACAGCAACACCGGAATCTTCCTCACCTCACCCCCATTCATTAGAGCCATCCCCCACATCTACAGAGATAATGTTTCTATGGAGATGTAATCAGTAGATAAAAGAAAGCAACTGAACGGAGGAAGGCTCTCCTCACCCACCACACCAACCAGTATAACAAGCGGGAAAATTGTAGCAAGAAATTGTAACCAATTTTACGCTTAGCTGAAACCAGTTTAATACAAGCAAAAGCAGTCTTGATACTGAGATACAGCATCCATAAACTGCTATGCGACAGGCGTATCGGAAGGGGCGGAGGGAGTGTGGGGGGGGGGGATCTAGATCCTAGAAAATCTGTAACTGTCACATTTATCAGAGGCCTGGTGTTCGTGTAGTATTAGTCGCTACAACCCCAAGCTATGAATGCTAACCCAGCAGACTGCAGACTTTTCAGGATAGGGGAGAATCTGAAGGACGTCTGTATAACAGAGCAGCAGAACCGACCTGTTATATTTGTGCAAGTGCAGAAAATATCCTTCACCAGCACCATCATTTCTGTAAAATGCTACAACAAACGATGTTATTTCCTGGCATATGGTGCTAAACAAACTGCAATGGCTATGGGCTGCTGTGTTTGCAGGGAGCTAAGTACCTAAGAGTTTGGAAACAAAGGTTTCACCTGAAGCATAAATCTTCCGTGGGTACTGATTGGAGAAATTAAAGGTGGTATGGTTGGTTTCATACACTGCCACAAACTGATGCATTTCTGATAATGGAGGGGATGGTGCTGCGTGAAACATACTGAGTATCCTCAAAATCGATGGAGTTTATTTTTACTATTGCCCTAAGGTATGTCAGATGTTGCAAAGCAAGGCAAGGTCCGGGTACTAACTTACCACATCCAGCAGCTCTGATGCATTGTGGGTATGAATGGCGTGGAAAGGGGAAACCTGGATCCTAACATCTTGAAAATTGGTAAGCAAGAAATTTGTCTTTTTCATAGATCTAATATACAGTATGTGCAAAACTGCAAATAAAAAAGCCCTCAGTCACTGAGATACAATGCTTTGGATGCTTTAACAAGGTAGGCAATGATTAGGATCTTGAAAATTGGTAGTCTTTCTCCTTATCATAGACCTATTGTGTCTGTACATATAGACACAGAAGCAAAATTTGTCAGGTGGCCAAGGTATTGCATCTCCAAACATTAATCAGTAGTAGCTGATCTGATGGAATTGAACTAAACTGAAGTATTAAAAACTAGAGGCCCCCCTACTCAGGATATCACACCAGCCGCGAGCCGATAAATATCTAGCGCGGCTCGGAATATGACCCTGAGCTTGACCTACATTCACAAGTTTCGAACTCGTAAGAGATTTTCATCCCTACTACACACTAGTAAAATTTTGTGATAATATCTTGATCGGTTGCGAAGTTATCGTGCTAACAGATACACACACACACACACACACACACACACACACACACACACACACACACACACACACACACACACAAACTAAAAACAATACAAGCTTCGCTATTGCAGCTGGTAATAACCTTAGCACTGCAACGCTGTGGTCATATGGCACTGTAAAAAAGGGTTAAATGACAAAATGTAAGGAAGTGAAAATGATATAAAATGAAAAACATCATGCAGTGACATAAAAGGCTAAGGCTCTTAAAACATCAATTAATTGCGAAAGGTGGAGGAAGCCCTTCTCCTCAAGAGATGTAAAAACATTGACTGGACAGCCAGAGGAGTCCCCAAGCATAGAAACCTTCGATAAAGTTCACTCAAACTTGGACACTCCCCCAGCAAGTGACGGACAGTTATGGGAACCAGGCAGTCATCACAATAGGGCTGAGGCCCACCACGCATGTGGAACCCATGTGTAAGCTGTAAGTGCACAATGCGAAGCCAGGCAACAGCCACCTCTAACTGCCGAAGCATGGAGGGGAGAACTCTCGATAAAATTACTCTCTGAAAAAAGTTAATTTATTATTTGTGACTGTATCCCACAGTCTCTGCCAACAACCACGAACCGCCGCCTTTAAGGAAGGAGACATATCAACAACAGGAAGTGGGTAGTTGGCAAGGGACTATCGGGAAGACAAGGATTAAGCTTTAGCATCCGTCCTCCAATTACCCGCCACACCATGTGCAGGTACTCAACAAAACTGGACCAATTTACCCTGTCCCTCAATCCAGAACGCTACTCAAGAACGGCAAGGACCAGAGCATGAGCTGAATTAAAACTTTCAAGAGCCAAAAGAATGCTCTGAGAGCCGCTAAAAACCATAAAACACCTAAATGGATGTGCTAAAATGAGTTTAAGGGCTAAAATGACAGCAGACAATTCTGCAGTTAAAACATATGCATCTAGAGGAAGGCTACCTCTCTCACAAAATCTGGGAACACCACTCCAAACCCTACCCCAGTGGCCGGCTTGGATCCGTTTATATAAACACAGACAGTATCTTCATAAGGGATGAATGTTCCAAAAATAATTGATGTATCACTTGAAAAGAGGCCAAAGACTTGGGGCCAACAAAATTCCTGCAGAACTGCACTCCTGGAAGAAACCTAGGACCAATCTTCGGGATCTGGACGTCACAGACAGGCAGAGTAGAAAGACTGAGCTCCTCCATGATCTGCCTGACCCTGAACCCAAAGGGGTGCGGAGTGCGAGGATGATAATCATAACAGTGACAAAATAATTGTCGAAACACAAACGGCTGTGAGTGCATCTGGCAGACACTGCATGCCCAGCAACAAATGACCAACTAGAAAGCACTCAGAGAAAGCACCTCCGCCAGTGCCATTCCAGGATCCAATTTCAGATCTGGATCAGCCCCCAAATTTAATAAGTTCTTTCTTGGTCCATGGCCCACCCTTCTACAGAATTTCAGTGACATTGATTGAGAACTATTGGACATTACTGTGTGGACAAACAAATAAACTGACAAACATCGGTGAATACATAACCTCCTCCAACTTCGTTTACAGAGGTAATGACTTACTCTGCAGGTTTAAGGGGGGCACCCCAGCCTCCACCAGCATTCTAGGAATCGAGGAGGATTTTAAAGCACCAGTAACAAGGTGCAGACCAGCACGATGGACAGGACTGAGAACCCTAAGCTGTGATACCGTACCCCAGGAATACACCTCACAACCATAGGCAAGCATAGATCCCACCAAGACCTGATACATATGCAGGATCATCTTGTAGTCAGCATCCCGCCAGGTGTGAGACAAAAGCTTTAACAAATTCATAGTCTGCATACAGGACACTCGCAAGAGCTTCTTCAGATGCAGAACCCAAGTCAACCTGTTGTCAAATACCAAACCAGGGAACCTCGTCTCCTCCACAAATTTGGTGATAGTGCCCACTCAGAAATAGGTCAGGGTCTGGATTGACTCCTCTGTTTCAACAAAAATGCATTCCTTCATTGTTTGTTGGAAAAAAACGAAAGCCTCCCCAGTCCACCCAGCTGGCAACCCTGTCTACTGCCAGCTGCATTCGTCTGTCAACAGCAGTCATCCATGAACCAGCAAACCAAATGGCCACGTCATCTACGTAAAGGGAGGAAGACAATCCCGATGGTAAGGAATCAATGCCATTGATGACAATAGCAAACAACGGGAGACTGCCGATGGTAAGGAATGTATGCCATTGATGACTATAACAAACAACGGGAGACTGCCCATGTCCTTGTGGAACATCCTCCTCCTGATCCCGAGGGGCAGAGAGGAACAAGCCCACACGAACCTGAAACCTTCAGTTAGGCAAGAAGTTCCTTAGTAAAAACGTCAAGCGACCCCGCAACCCAAAACTGAGCAGCTGACCCAGGATGCCATGGCACCATGCCATATCATATGCGCTTTCCAAGAAAAAAAAAAAAAAACACCCACAAGATGTTGTCTAAAAGCAAAAGCTTCACATCCTGCTGATTCAAACCAAATGAGGTTCTCAAACGTACACCTCCTCCTGCAAAACCCACTTCGTGAAGGACAGAAGAAACCTTATTTCTCAAGATACCAAACGAGCCTCAAACTAACCATCTTCTCAACCAATTTGCACACACATGCTGTCAAACAAACTGGACAATAATTAGAAACATTAGAATGATCCTGATCTGGCTTAGGAAATGTGAGGATTATACCCATCTTCCAATTAGTGGAGACGACAATTTCATCCCTAACCCAATTTTAAACATCTAACAAAAACAACAGAGAATCGTACGGCAATAGGCAAATCACAGCATAGAGAATGTCATCAGATCCAGGAGCAGTGTCATTACACTGCTGGAGACCAGCATGCAGTTCATGGAGAGTACTGAATGCATTAAAGGGTTCCCCTCCACTAGGCAGAAAGGAAATATATAACCTCTCCTATTGATGCCGGAAACACCTAAATGGCTTGACGGGATCTGACTGAGAAACTTGATAAAAGTTCTCTGCCAGGGCTGAAGCTACCTCAGAGGCGTTGGGTACAAAAGACTCTTGAATTTTAAGTACCAGGAGAGAAAGTGAATGTTTGACCGTTACTTTTCTCTCACCTTCATCCAAACTAACGACAAAGGAGTGGATGAGGTGACAGATGAGACATGGGTTCTCAACGAGGTGCAACATTTTTCAGAACTCACTGATACTGGGCAAGAATTTTATTGAACTGATTAAAAAAAAAAGACATCTTTATTCTTCCTGTATCTTATCCTAGCACATGGAGGTCTTAATCATTTTACCTGTCCAGACCCCCCAATGAATTATCAGTGATGTCCCCATACTCCCTTTGCCAGACTGTCAAAATCACCATCACCAGTCCCATTAGTATAGGTGCAAGTACGACTTTAAAATGTCAATACCTTTGTTTTACTTTACACATGGATAACTAGAAACAGACCATAAAAGAAACTCGTTACTCACTGAACCTATTTATTTGCAAATAATTTTTTTGCTTTATTCAGAGAACGAATCACATATCCTTAGATATTCGTCCCCACACCCCCAAAGGGCATAGATACCCCCAGTTAAGTACCCCTGTACTAGCAGCTATGTATACACCCCTAACCAAAGCACCCTCCTCATTCCATCAAAGCACGGGTCTCCTGCAAATCTTCCCAGACGTTCGAGAAATAGAGGATATATCAGCTTGATTAACAATTGATGTGACGTGGTGTTCTGCATCATCAACACTCTAAACATCAGGGACACTAAAGTCAAGACTATAGTGTTCCGCAAACTCTGTCCAGTAAGCCTTACCTAAACATAAGTGAGGGACATGCTTCACTGGCACAGAGCTGCATGTTTTATCTTTAATAGGGTCGTGATCACTACTGTGAAAGTCAGGCAAAGGCACACAAGAAAAGACCAATGTAAGATCAGTAACAGAGTAACATTTTGTACATGAAAATGTGTCGGATCTCCAGTAGGTTGAAGAACCAAGTCTAAATCCGCAATTAAAGATGCCAGGAGATCACCACGGGAGTTACACAGAGCATCACCCCACAAAGCATGACGGCCATTCAGGTTACCTAGCAGAACTAATGGCCCAGGAAGCTGATGAATAAAGTGATTAAGATCAGCAAGGGAGACAGGTACAGAGGGAGGTAAATAAAGGCAACAGAACATGTAATTCCTCTGCAGGTGTAACTGAAAAATCACAGCCTGTATGGGGGACTGGACAGAAAAGGAAGTGGATGGGATATTTGTATGGCACAGAATAGCACAGCCACCTCGAGCGCCACAATTCACAGGTGGTGGTGAGTAGAAAGTTGTATATCCTCTAGGAGCAGAGAGAGGCCTGTCTCCAGAGTTTCCTGAAGGCAATCAAGGAAGGGGTGAAACTCTGACACGATCATTTCCTCCCAATTTGCTCCAACACTAATCCCACTGCTGAGCAACGTTTATGGTACTAGGCAGAGTTGGTTATTGTAACCGTTTAGTGGGAGGGACACGACCCACCTGGACGAGGAACGTTCGATGGAGGCCGTTCAGGTTGTTTAATAGTAAGGTTTCTTCTATCAAAAAATGCTTGGAAGTGGAGGCACAAGACTGGGCCCTGGTGCATTGCCAAAGAAGTGGTCATCTCAAACAGTTTTCAAATGATTTGAAATAT
The DNA here is from genome assembly GCA_018397915.1 of Birgus latro. Taxonomy (NCBI): domain Eukaryota; kingdom Metazoa; phylum Arthropoda; class Malacostraca; order Decapoda; family Coenobitidae; genus Birgus; species Birgus latro. Next base: position 14,133 of record JAGKTI010022960.1, read on the forward strand.
ACTTGGTGGAAGAGTTATGAGCTACCCAAGAATGAAGGAATGCAATTGTGAGAACAGTCAGAGTTCCAGGGCAAGGTCAAAGTTTGATCCGTTTGTCTCAGTGTGAACAAAATATACTCCAGTCCCATCCATCCTCTAAACTCTTTCATCAAAAATCTAACACCCCCCCCCCCAGGCCTCACATTCAAGGATGCGGATTTAACATTAGCCTATGCCGTTGTAGGGTCAGCCTCATTGGATGTAAAAATCCCACGATCCCGCTGACCTGACCACTAGATACTAGGGCAATGAAGAAAAGAACGTTTCCTCCTTTGTTCATTAAAATTATCAGGCTGTACGCTTGGAATGGTGAAAAAGATCGTCTGGTATTAGCTAGAAACTAATACCAGAGTTACCTCGACCACAAGACGGTTAATGATGTTTTCATTTATTTCTGGGCTTCAAATACTCTTTAGCAACTGAAAATAAGCAGCTGACATTAGCAGTGCTGGGCAAGTTCCGCTAGGCTTACTGCCCTCCGCGTGTATGCTCATAGTCGTTCTCTTCTTTATTAAATGTTGAAAATGCCCAGTTCCGTCCTATATTGAGAACGCTGGGCACAAAGGGGTCGTACAGTGGCAGAGTGTGCGTCTGGCACGCTGGTGGGCGCGGGTTCGCCTCCCGCCAAGTTTGTAAAAACTTTGGGAAGTGTTCACCAAGCTACTGACCACTTTGGCGGACACAAAGGGTGCTGTGGTTGAACCAGTGTCTCATACTAGTATGCTTGCACCCAATCGGCTTAAGGTGGGCCGATTACACTTGGTTCACAGACTACACACACATCCAAAGCCACTACAACACAACAATTACACTCACAAGCACTTCTCACCCTACATACAGTCTCTAC
>JAGKTI010022961.1:0-15018 GCA_018397915.1 Birgus latro
CTAGTGCTTCATCAGAATCCAGCATTTTTGACTCCATATCCACACAGTTGACTATCCTTAACCTCACTCTTACCACTGAAATTAACATTTTGGGTGATTTTAATGTCCTTAACGTAGAATGGTTATTGCATTCTGCCAGGACTGACAAGACGGGTCTAGAATGCTAGCTGTTTGCAGAATTGTTTAATCTCACACAATTGGTAAAACAACCAACCAGAACACCAGATAATCCTGACCCTAACCCCCATCTCATGGACCAATTCCTGACAAGAAATCCAGATCAGTACTGGATAGAAGTTTTGTCACCACTTGGATTCTCCAACTGCAATCTCATCAAAGCCTCATTAGTCATTTATCCCAATCCTTCCCATTCTGAACCTATCAGAGTAACCAGATAGCACTTTAGTAGGGCAGACTGGGATGGGTTTTACAAATCATCTCACTGATATTCCAGGGCAGTCTTTCTTCTCCAGTGACATTAATTCTACCCAGTCTCAAATCAGTGACGTAATTCAAGCTGGCATGAAATTGTTCATACCTAGTCAACATTTCACTAAAAGACTGGACTCCCCCAAATTTTTGGACAGCAATTGTGCCAGATGTCCTTAACATATAACTTTAACTTAAAATCAGAAACATCTAAATCATTCAGTAAACTGAAAGTTGCTAGAAACCACTCAAAAGCAGTAGTAAAGCTCGCCAAATAAAACTTTCTTCACAATCAAGCATCCAGACTATTAAATAAGCCTAATAACACTAGAATATTCAGGTCAACTCACAGTTCTTCCACTAATAACTTCATATAGTCATCACCCATTCCCTCACTAAAATCTTGAGATGGTAACACTATAAATGATCCACATGGTAAAGCAAACATCCTTGCAAGTACATTTGCCAGAAATTCTACCTCAGAGGAAGTCAGCCAGAACGTCTCTGTACTAGAAATTGCTCAACTTATATACGGACTACATACGTAAAATCCATCCATTTACCAGCCAACAAAGCACCATGCCCAAATGGAATTTCTCCAGATGTTCTGAAAAAGTGTTCCCCCAAACTTGCTCCTGTTCTAGCTAAATTATTCAGACTATGCGTACGTACTTCATCATTCCCTAATGCTTGGAAAGAAGCCAATATCCACCCTATTCTGAAGGAAGGAAATTCCTCTGACCTCTCTGATAACAGAGCAACAGCTATCGCATCTTTTCTCGGTACAGCATTTGAGATTGTAATTAATAAGCACAAACTTAAACACCTCGAATCCAACAACTAAATTAGTGATAGACAGTACAGTATTGGCCACGAAAGATCCACTGTTGATATACCCAATCCCTTGACCCATACCATCCATCAGTCAATTAGCCAACATGGAAAAACTAATGCAGTAGCTCTTGATAATTCTAAAGCTCTTGACAGAGTGTGGCACCTTTTCCTGCTATCCAAACTCCTTTGCTATGGCCTATAATCTTTTGTTCTTCTTGTTTCCTCGTATTTCAGCGACAGAAAGATAAAAGTATATGATGTATATTCCAATTTTCACTCGATTAATGCCCGGTGCCACAAGGATCACTTCTAGCTCCAGCCCTATTCCTATTTCATATTAATGGTCTCTTGTCACCCATAATCTCATCCATTCAAATACAGGTGACTCAACACTTCACAGTTCATTCACACTATAACATCCATTCACAAAGTTTAATATCTGTAACTCATAAGTCAGTACAGCAATCTCCATAAATCAAGACTTATGTAAGATCTCCAAATAGGGGAAAAAACATTGCCATATTTAATGCTAAGAAAACCAAATACATACAGTTTACTAATAGCCAGACCTTGCCCGATTCCTATATTGCCTTCAGTGCTACTAATATTCCTATCTCTGCAAGCTATTGAAATTCTCTGTGTTTCACTTAACAATGCCCTTAGCTGGCCCTCTCATGTTACATCACTTACTAGAAACGCTTCAGAGAAACTTGGATTATTGTACAGAGACCGTAACTTCCTCTCTGACGAGCAGCGAGGTATTATTTACAAGAGCCATGTGCATTCTCAGCTCGATTATTGGTCACCCTTCTGGAATGTATGTGCAGAAATTGCAATAAAACAACTGGAAAAAATTCAGAACAAAGGTTTTTTGAATGATTAATAACCCTTCTGTTGCAAATGAACTACTTCTCCTATAAGTAAGAGGGAATGTTGCTTACCTTGCATTATTTAACAGATACTTTTAAAGCAAATGCTCAGATGAAGTTGCATCTATTATACCACCTCTCCACGCTTCCCCACGCTACACGGGCATCTCGTTGCTCTCATGACTGGCCTGTCACGCTGCCATATTGCAGAGCTTCTGCCAGTCAAAAATTTTTAATTCCCCAAACTTCATCTCTTTGGAACTCGATTCCCCAGAGTGGTTTCCCTCCGAACTTCAACCTGCGGCTGTTCAAGTCCAACTGTTATAGATTTAATTATTTTTTTGATTCGAGGACACCTTTAATCTGGTGTATGGATTATTTTTTATTCATTTGTTTTTCCCTCTTCCCTTCTGTTATTTGAAAAAAAAAAAAACATAATATTTCTACTGCAGCTGGATCTAGTAGCACTGTGAGATGAATTTACCCTCACCATCCCGACCATTTTTTCACCACTGCCCCCCCCCCAATTCCAGCAGATTTTCGACTTTTTTTTTTTAAAATGCTAAAACCTCCGCTTTTTAATGAGAAACATTGGAAAATGCCCCCAAAACTGCTTACCTGAGCTCAGAAGCCTGGTACTGTGCTCTCTGGAGCCGCACTGTGAGAGTCGCGCGTTTATCTATGTAGCGGTAACTATTGCAAACCACTGAGAATAGGTAAATATTTGTTCATTTGGTATTAATTTATATGTAGTACACGAATATATTGGCTTTCACTCAGTAATATAGACAATATAAGCGTTGTTTCATTCACTGAACACATCGACATAACGCACCTTCCTTGGCGACGTTATCTCCTCATCACTTCTGCTTGTTTCTTTCTCTGGCGCCACGTAATATTTGTCCTCCACATCGTCATCGATTGGGGAATCACTCTCGCCTTGAATTTCGTACCGTGGCGAGACATGTCTTTACTGGCCAGGTCACTGCTAACAGGTGAGTTGCCGAAACAATGGCGTGCGGGGGGGGGGGAGGGGGGAGGTCATGTGGGGTAAGGCATTGTTCCTGCCTGGTGGCAGGTAGAGGAAGGTCCCGTATCTCCGTACCAAAAATCACGCGCGAAATTTGAAAATTGTGGAAATGATGGACCTTGCAACTGCAAAATGTATGGTTATGTGTGTCTACTATATCTCATGCGTGGCTTTAGCTATCAACGTGAAACTTTCGGGGTATCGAGCTATGGCCAAAATCTTGGACGAGCTCGAAAGTGGGCACTCGGGGTCGAGGACAAAGTCACCAAAATGGCTGCCAAAGGCCAACTAGTTTTTATCGACCGCCTTTAGCACCATTATATCTCAAGAACGGCTTAAACTATCAACATGAAACCTTTAGGGTATCATGATATGACCAAAATTTTGGACGCGTTCGAAAATAGGCACTCGGGGTCAAGGTCGTGGTCACCAAAATGGCTGCCAAAGGTCAACTTTTTTTTAAAAAATATGGATTGGCTTTTTGTGAAACGCAGTGACTTAATTCCGTACAGTTTTGAGAATTTTTTCACATTTGGTTTGTAAGTGGCTTGTAACTCGGCCTACAGCATATTCTGGCAGACGATTAGCATTCGGCTCCCGAATGCTTTTCTTTTATTAGATTTGCATTTTCAGAGCATAAATATTATAATTCTCTCTCTCTCTCTCTCTCTCTCTCTCTCTCTTTCTTTTTCTCTCTCTTTCCTCTCTTTTTTCTTCTTTCCTATCTTTTTCCTCCTTCATCTGACTACCACTCTCCCACNCTCTCTCTCTCTCTCTCTCTCTCTCTCTCTCTCTCTCTCTCTCGACGTGGCACTGAGAAAGAGGGACAGAAGCAAAGTCTATTAGATGAATGAAAATTAAATACGTCAGCTAGACTAAGCTGAGCTGAAGGTAAATGTGAAGATAAAGATGATTGTCAAGGGAAATGTGAAGGTGAAGATGAAAGAGCAAGTAAAGATGAAGGAAAAGGGAAAGGTAAAGGTAATGGTAAAGTTTAGGGTAAGGTAAACGCGAAGATAAAATTAAAGATGAGGAGGAAGGTAAAGGTGAATGTGAATGTAAAGGTTAGGGTAAAGATGAAAGTAAAGGTTAAGTTCAAGGTAAAGTGGAAGATGAAATTAAAGGTAATGGAGGAAGTAGAGGAGAATGTACACTTTAAAGTGAAGGTGGAGGTAACAGTAAATGTGAAGGTGAAGGTGACGCCGAGGGTGACGATGAAGGTGAAGGTAAAGGTAAATATAAAGGTAAAAGTAAAAGTAAAGGCAAAACTGATGTATGTGAAAGTAGAGATGATGCACAGGGAGAGGGATGAAAGTAAAGTGAACATGCAGGACAAGTGAAGCTAGAGGCAAGCGTGAAGATGAATGTGAAGATAATAATGTAGCTAATATAGCTGCTTTGTTTTCATCTGACAAAGATCCCAAACAGTTTTCAGGTCATCTGGTAGACAAATGTGGTCAGAGAGAGGAGTAAAGAGTGAATTTGGCTAGTAACAGGGAAACTGCTTTGTGTCTAAACTGAGGCTCAATGAATCTCATGCCACAACGAGTAAGTAATCAAGCTCTAAGGGTGGCTCACATTTCTCAGAAGTAAACAAACAGAGAATAGTTGAATGCAAATGTATGAGTGAATTTGGATATGAAGGTCAAGAACAACGCAATTAATGTAGAAGCTGCCTAACGAAAAGCTAAAAGTACACACACACACACACACACACACACACACACACACACACACACACACAACATAGCAGCAGCAGGACAGTAGTAGCGACCGGTAATTTTGGCTGCTGCTGGGAAGCGAGGCGGAAACGAACGAAGTGGGTGTATTGTTTTCCGGATTTCGGGTCTTCTTTGATGGTGATATTATACTCCGGATGCCAGTTCCTTTTTATGGAGTCTGCTGTGTGAGTGTTTGTATGTATGTGTGTGTGTGTGTTACCAGAAGGTGTATTTTTGCATGTGGTAGCCATCTCTGTGCACATGTGTCAAAGTGAGATACATAGATAGATAGATAGATAGATAGATAGAGATAGAGAGAGAGAGAGAGAGAGAGAGAGAGAGAGAGCATGGCAATGGTAACGTTATGGCCTGAGATTATTAATGTATGTGAAATAGCGTCCATAAGATTACTCTTCTCCTTCGGGTATCCGATGAGTGTTTGGTCTCCTTACACTACCTGCCTATGGCCCACCTGTTATACTTAACAGAGACAAAATATGTGTTGATGTGCTGTTTCTAGAAAAACTGGAAAATGACACACCTATGTGGAACTGCAATGGGTCGTCATTCCACCTGACGGCTTCCTCAGATGCAATCTGGGGAAGCCCAGAGGCGAAGCGTCAATACACAATAGTTCTATATCTGTGTTTCATTTTTCTCAGAAACACCACTGTTAAAATTTTTAGTCTTGATGCACTGATGTATAATTTATTCACAAACGTAAACTAACACAAAAATTAGATCCTTTTCTTGCTTCCAGGATATATTTGCTAAACTGTCAGTAATTAACGCAACTGCTCAACATGGCAGTCACATTCATTTAATGATGGTATGTTCCTGTGTTTCTCACGAAGCCTAAGCCCCTTGCTCAGTACACATCAGGTTGTATTATGGTTGTGTAGTATGACATTTTTTTTCATTTTCAGTTAGTTTTTCTCTTTGTTGACCCTCTCTAGGCACATATTTGTCTCTTTCTGTGAGTTTTTTTTATATTTTCTGATTTGCCAATGCTGACAACCCTGAAAAAAGACTAAAGTATTTTTGTGTTCAGTAAAGTTACCCTTGCATACAAAGCTAACGAACTAAGCTTATACTCTTGGTAAATCACCTTAATAACTATCTGAGGCAACGAGGTAGCTCTTATACCACTTCCATGCCTCTTTAGGTATCAGTAACAAATATTTTTCAGGCCAGTATTCATACTGTCCTTTTTAATCGCACTGCCATGTTAATAAGTAATATAATTATTTCACTGTTTTCAGCAAAGATAAATTCAATCTCTTTTACAGGTTATGTAGTATACCAGCTAACGCAGTTTGCAGTACATAAAAATCCTAAAATAGTCCGAAAATTTTTCCGCTAGAATAGAGGCATAATATCACGAGCTGCTTAATTTGATTTCGGCATTGCTTCTGTGTCCCCTCATTGAAGGCGGAAACTACCGTCCGTCTTGTGCATACAGTCTCTTGTTAATCTTCATTAATTCAGATGGGAAAATGGGGCTCAGGCATTGTTGGACGGCTGATTTGTGTTGCTGAGTGAGGGAACGTAGATGGTCTTTCTGGTTTAGTTACCTTTTGCTGTTGAATTTTGTTCTTGGGCTTTTATGATTGTGGATATTCTCTCTCTCTCTCTCTCTCTCTCTCTGGTATTCGACGATCTTTCACATTTTACATGCGGCCAAGTCGACAATTCTGTAAGTAATTTTGTGTACTTTTAATTTTTTTGTCCTTCAATGAAAGGTCGAGTTTTTCCTCCTGGAGAGCTCGGGGCGATTTTATTCTGAAATTCAAAGTTTTCCAGCTTGAAACTTTGACTTGATTTAACATGTCAGCTGTCACGTCAGCTGACACATCAGCTGACTATTAGGCGATTTTGAATTCCATTTATAAGGTGGCCTTTTGCCAATTTTCTTATGAAATTCAAAGTTGCTCAGCTTGAAATTTTGGGTTGATTCAACATGTCAGTTGTTGTATCAGCTGATGCAATAGTTTCGCCGCAGGCCCATGAAGATAGTCTCTTCTTGCTACATATGAATTCATTCGTCGTGTCTAAGTCTTCCCACTACTTATCACCATTCTCTCTTTTCACTGTTCCCTTCTGTCTTTTGTTCCATTTTGCCTAGTTGCCTTTCTTCACCCCACCAATCCGATGACAAGTGGTGGAGACCATAATTAACTCGATGCAATGCTGCCCACATATTTCTCCACTTTTATCATTCTTTTATTTATCTACCCCCCCTTTCATCATCCCATTCCTTTCATCCTTTTGTCCTTGGGTAGAGAAACGCAAGTGTGGCATCCATTTGGAAAACACACAACCACACTTTTTTTCTGCTCCTTGCTGTGGCAAGGCACTGTCTGCGGCAGTGCTGCAAGGGTACTCCTCTAGGGACGGTTGCTTACCAGCGGTTGAGTAGTCTGCACGACCAAACAGGCCGGGAATACTCAAAAACAATAGCGTCACCCTTCCTTAGATATATAGTCAGCATGTATTTTCTTTAATTCTACTTCTCTCTATATGTGTATCCACATACCTTTCCTCTCTTCCCCCCCTGAATTTCATCTCCACCCTCTGTCGCTATTTAGATCCCACACCATTAAATTTTTCAGCGGTCGGCTTTTCAACTCTCTTTCTTCTCTTTGTTGAGATCTATTTTTCTTTCTTAATTCACCCCATTCTCTTGCTTGTTTATCCATCTCTCTCTCTCTCTCTCTCCCAAGCTGATCACTTCTCATCCCTCTCCAGCCCTTTACCTTCCCATTCTTCCCCAGTCCTTGGCCTTCCCATCCCCCTACCGCCTCAGCTTCCCATCCCTCCACACCTCCTTACATGCCCTTCATTTTCCCATCCCTTCCCAACCCCTAACCTTCCCATCCTTCCACATCCCCTCACCTTCCCATGCAACACCTGTCCTTCACCTTCCCATCCATCCCCACCCCTCACTTTCCCATCCCTCCACATCATCTCACCTTCCCATTGCTCTTTGCATCCTCATCTTCATGTCTCTCCCCAACTTCTCACCACCCATCTCTCCCTAGCCCCTCACCATCACATCCTTCTCCATGTCCTCAGCTTCCCACCCCTCCCTAGCTCCTTACCTTTCCATCCCTCCTCGGCTTCTTATCTTCATGGCCCTCCCCATACTTTAACCTTCACATCTCTCCATACCCCCTCAATTTCCCATCCCGTCCATTCCCTCACTTTCCCATCCCGTCCACTCTCACTTGGCCATCCCCACTACCCTCTCCCGCTCCCCAACCATCACACACCTTCTTGCTCCCCGTCCTCATCAACAGATCTTTCTCACCATCCCTCCCCTCCCACTTGCTACAAATGATTAAATGATTTTTTACAAACTAGACTAATTTCTTGTAAACTGGACATACAAATTAAACAATATATAAACGTTAGTGCATATGTTAGTGTATATATAATAGTGTATAAGTGTAGCCCTGAGTAAGCATGTATAACCGTAAGTGGTCTACGTGAGAGAATGTATGCTGACTGTATGGCATCACACTGGATGTTTGCTGAATTGTGTCTATGGAGCTAGAGGCTCCAGTGCTCTAGTTCTTTCACAGTATTAGAGTTTCACTTTCGTTAAATTTCTTCTTATATGTCTCTTTATTCACTCTTCATAATATTGTCATCTTTCTCTAATATAATGTACATTGTCTATAATTCATTTTCTTACTTGTATTTATAACTGCGTATTTTTTTCTTTGCTCATACTCAGACTTACCATTCATTTATGAATTATTTTCGTAAAATTTACCTCTGTCCTACTTGCCTCTCAGCTAGAGATGATAACGAGGATGGTGATTGTGGTGACAATAGTCGTATAACTCTGCTTCATAGCGGTAACTCTTATGTGAAACCCAAATCAACCGCTTTTACTACTGCAAACTACTACTATTAATATACGTTTTCAGCCTCTATTACTAATGATAATTCAACAAGTTATGTTACTTCGGGCCAACAAGATACTGATAACCCAGTTACTCTTACTCCTTCTCCCCAGAGTGACCTTTCTACCTTCAAATCAAGCCTTGCTGATTTGGCTAATACTCTTGAATCTCATAATAGGTTCTCCTGGCTCAACATTCTATGTTACAGGAAATTACTGCACTCCTCAGTGATGTGACAGATATGCGTAATCATTTCTCAGATATTTTACAAGAGCAGACTTCATAAATTAATATTGTAACTGAGTTGCTATATGTCATGTTGCGCCTTGACAACTTACAACTTTCCCTTGACTCTCTTCTTTCCCAGGTCACAGCCTTCATTTGTCTTCTAGTTGATGCCATTGGTGATCGTGTTATATTGGATCTAGTGTCTATCTCTGATCTTCATTTGTTGCTGAAATGGGCTCAGTCTACCTTGGGCTTGTCTTCAGCGGCTCCATTCTCCGTTTTAGAACTGTATTATCCCGTACTTGAAGCTACTTTCCTTTCTAATGCTTTTGTTGTTCTCATTCCACTCCGTTCTTCTTTTACGTTCGACCACTTCCACATCGTTCCATTTCCTTTCTCATTCAATAATTCCCTGTTACAGGATTCTGTCTCCTCTGAAAATTTCCTCTTATCTCACGATCATGTTTCTATTGTGTTTACGTCCTCTAATGATCTCATCCAGTGTTCTTCTCTCCTATCTACTTTTCGTCATTGCCCTGCCTATCTCCTTGCTAGCTTTTCTAGAAGTGCTGCTCCCTGCGATTCTGCCCTGGTTCATAACTTTTCTTTACAATCTGGCTACTCCTTCATTCCAGTACTCAAACTTCCAGTACACCATGCTCGGCTTGGTCATGTCCAATACTTCTTTCTCAGTATCCCAGTCTCTGCCAGTGTCATATGTCCTGGTGCTCGCGTTTGTTCGGTTCTTGTTAGTGGCTTTTATAGAGCACCTGATTATTGTGCTATTAACCCTCTTGAACTCTTTTGCCGCAACCTGCATCCAACTGCTTCCGAGTACTGCATGACCCCCACAGGCTGGCCTAGACGCGTATTTCCGATCTCCCCCCGAGTATGTGGTGAAGGGCCTCAGCCAGGCAGCCCTAGTGGGATAGGTTTACGCTAGGTCAGGTTAGGTTGTTAACAGATAATTTTGCTTGGGAAACACATTGACCATATTTCCAAGAAAAACGTATGGTTAGTTTTGAAATGACGGTGCGAGCGTTGTTTCTGGCTGACGTTCCTGGTGTTCATCACATACTCCTAGGAAGATCGGAAATATGCGGCCCAGACCTTATACGCCACACATCCCTCATTGAACGATGTACGCAACATCGGAAAATGTTTCCATTCAATTCAAGTTTCTCCCCTCCCATCATATATAAGTGTATTGTTATGAAATTGCTACATGTTATAAATGAATAAGTGATTTTCCTATTGAACGAAGAATAAAATAAAATAAAATAAAATAAAATACCATTTTTTCGTTCACCCATTTATTCAATGCCGATTTCTCAAAGATATATAAACATTTCGTCAATGCTTGTCGAGAGAAAGTTGTAGAACATTTATCTGCAATGGTTTTCGTTAAAAAAAAATACCCTTCTAGCTCTGTTTGAATGATTTTTTGTGGTGCACAGAATAGAAAACTCTTACGGTCTTTGACCACACCCAGCCACTCTAATAACGGCTGGCTCAACATCATAAAATGTTTCTCAGTCATTTCATTCACCTGCCCTTATTACCCTTCCCCACCCCAGAGGAGCTCAGAGACGGGTATTGTTTTCACTCGGTTTGTCTGTTTGTTTGTTTGTTTGTTTGTCAGTCTGTCTGTCTGTTTGTTTGTTTGTTTGTCTGACTGTCTGTTTGTTAACTTTACACGAAATCTACTGGTGCGATTTTGACTAAAATTAAAGGGATGATGGGCTATGACCTTGTGATCACCTGACTAAATTTTGGACCGAAGTGGGCCATGGTCCAGGCTGCAGGCTAAAAAAAAAAAAAGTAAAAAAACGGGGATGGGTAAAAATAGTTTTTCCACCATAACTCCTTTTTGGGCTGGCCCAGACCTTACACACCACACACCCTTCACTCAGCGATCTGCGCAAGATCGGAAAATGTTTCCACTCAACTTTCTCCCCTGCCCTTATTTATTAATGTACTGTTATGAAATTGCTACATGTTATTAATGAATAAATGATCTTCCTAACGAACGAAAACAAAAAAGAGAAAATTAATTACCACATTTCCTCATTCATTCTTTTATTCAATGCTGATTTCTCAAAATATATAAACATTTCAACAATGCTTACTGTGGGAAAGTTGTAGAACATTAATTTGCGATGGTTTTTGTAAAGAAGAAAAAAGACCCTTCTAGCTCTATTTGAGAGATTTTTATATTGTACGGAACAGAAATCTCTTATGGTCTTTGACCAGATCCGACCACCAGTAGCAGCTGGCCCAACATCGTAAAATGTTTCCAGTCGTTTCATTCTCCTGCCATTCTTACTCGTCCCTGCCCGGGAGGGGATCGGGAAAGGATATTTTTTTTTTCTCGGTTTGTCTGTTTGTTTGTTTGCCTGCCTGTCTGTCTGTCGGCCTATCTGTCTATCTGTTAACAACTTAATGCAAAAAATAATGGTGCTATTTTTACTAAAATTACAGGGATGATGGGCTATGACCTGATCATCTGATTAAATTTTGGGCCAAACTGGGCCAAGGCCGAGGCTGTAGGCCCCCAAATTGTAAAAACAAAAAATGAAGACCGGTGAAATAAGTTTTTCTGCCATAACTCCTTTCAAATTTGTCATAGTGACGTGAATCCAAAACCAAAAGGTGCATCTTTCAAATATGCATCCTATAAAATGCCTCACTATATCTGGGGAGTCACCCCCCAGTTAGGAGCAGGGGGGTTAGTGTCAGGGGGTCTGGCCTAAAATTTCAAACGTGCACTAAATCATCAATTGTAACCCGATTTACTCCAAATTTGATACGTGACATCTTTGACTAGATATCTGTGGTGTTTATACGTCAGCATTAAAATGAATGCCGGGGAGGGGTATGCTGTGCCCTGGCACCGCTTCTTGTTAGTAACTGTATCGTTATGGAATTACTGCATGTAATACATGTGCAAATGATCTTCCCAGTAAAAAGAAGAAAAATAAAATAAAATAAATTACCATACTTTCTCATTCCCACATTTATTTGGCACCGATTTTGTAGAGATATATAAACATTTCAACACGCCACTGATATTGTTTTTTTTTTCAAAAATCACTGAGAAAAATGAAAGAATTCATGATGCCATAGGCAGGCGTAGGAGTGTCCACAGGCTGTAACGCACGAGGGCCGACTGACACAGGGACCCTTGTGCTTGGGTGTGGAGAGACAGCTGATTGAATCGGACCCACGCTGCGTTAGGAAGCAACCGAAAATCGTGGCAAAAAAAATACCGCAACCTATAATATTGGACGCAAACTGCATCAAAGAACTGTGAGTGGTTGGATTTCAGTTGGACACAACCTGCATCAAAAAAGTGCCAGAAGTTGGATTTTTACCGAGCCCTCATGTATGAGAGGGTCAGAGTCAGTGGTTACCTACCCTGCATGTCATCACTCTGCAGTTCATTCTCAAACATACAAAATCTTTCAACTGTTTAATGTGTCACTCCACCTCGCTTCAAACAATTTGTCCATTACACCCTATAAATTACATAACAGTATGTTAGACTCCCTCATTGAAAGTGACTTCATCCTGCAACAGTTCCCAATGGCCTTCAGTCATTCATGGGTGCATCCGGTCTTTCTGTTTCCCCCTGTGGTTAATTCTTTTTGTAGCATTTTCTGTTACTGTCTGCGTAGTTCATTGCTATGTTAGGTGAATGGAGAAGCGACTACGTGAAATTAGGGTTGCTACGAGAATAATACAGCCACTGAAAGGTATTGAAACTGGCCGTACCCAGTGATACTCGATTTGACAACTTGAAGCGAAAAGAATTTGCAACCTGATATTGAAGAGGAGAAAATTGTGTAAGGTCGAGAAAATTAAGTGATATAAGGAAAGAACACATATCAAAGGAAAGAAGCACAACACACTTCACCCATATTATACAGTTCTACTTTGTGTGAGAACGTGGGTACACCAAACTATTAGGGTTAACAGTGTTTAGTGGTTACGAGACATTACTACTGCATTTCCTGTGTAACCAACGGTTGTGCAATTTTCTTCTTCATCACTGTCACATGTATCAGTATGATCTCCACTACAGTTCAGCTAACTGGAAAGATTCCCTTAATAACTGTACTACAGGATGGACTTCACTTCATGATATAATTTTATGGATACTGGGTATATTAAAAGATGTTATTACTATTACTTTCAATTCATTTTGATAATAGAACTGCTATAGTGGCTATGTACATATCATACCTGTATAGTCCTGTTATTATTATTATTATCCCTTTTATATATTACTTCATTGTTCTGTAATTTCTATATAAAGTAATCATTATTGATGATTTGTACTTTTCTCATTATGACTTTTTCAGCCTTTATGTTATTGAATTTTTACCATGGCCATGTTATTATATTTCAGATATTGTGTTTCCTTATCTTTTTTGAATCAGCTATTTACATTGCATCATTGCATTTGTTTTAATTCTGTAATATCCATTGTTGAACATGTCTTGCTACATCGTTTTCTTATCACATACTTATTCCTTTTCACAGTTATTTCTCCACCCTTGATGTATCTAGACTTCTTATCTGTGTATTTCCCAGTTGTTTTAGGAGACACATCATTAAATAGTTGAGGAAAATTGTTACAAACGATTTAATGATATCTTACGAACTAGACTGATATCTTGTAAACTGGACATTAAAAACTAAACATTATAATTATAAATTTTAGTGTATATAATATTGTATATATAATAGTCTATATGTGTAGCCCTGTGTAACCAGGTGTAACCATTAGTGGTCTACGTGTGAGAATGTATCCTGACTATGTGGTGTCATACTGGATTTTGTCTATGGAGCTAGAGGTAGTAATTTTCTGTAACATAGTGTTGAACCAGGAGAACCTTATTTAGAGATTCAAGAGCATCAGAAATCAACAGGGCTCGATATGAAGGCAGAGTGGTCACTTTGGGGAAAAGGAATGAGACTATATGGGTTATAAGTGTCTGGTTTGCCGAGATAATAGGACTATAAATGGACTAAACAGTAGTAGAATTTGAAAATAATTCATACTAATTACGAAAATTTTTCACATATGATTAAGAACTGAATATATTGAGAGCAAGAGGCAGTTAAAGAGACTAGTGAGGAGGAAAAGGGAGAAGATAAATGATGATCTAGGAAGAAAAATGATTGCAAATTACTCTGAAAATAGGAAGTTATTCTGGAAAGAGGTGCAGAAATGCAGAAGTGACAGCGGAAAGGTGAAAGTGTGAAGGATAACCCATGGGGATGAAGTAAGGACCAGATGGAAAGAATATTTTGAAAGTCTGATAAATGGGAATAGAGAGAGCAGAGCGGCTGTAAGCATAATTGGTTTTGGGGATGTGTTGAGAAAGAATGCAGTGCCAGGAAACTTGACATTCACACAGGTGAAGAAAGCTGTGAAGCGGCTGAAAAACGGGAAAGCAACTGGAGTTGATGAGATGTATGCAGCGATGATTATGTGTTGTGGAGAAAGCGGAATGATGTGTTTGTTGGAGACAAGTATGGATGAATGAAACTGCCACAGCAGAGTGGAAAAAGGCTGTGATTTTAGCCCTGTACAAAAATAAAGGTGAGCGAAGTGGGTACAAGAATTATCGTGGCATAAGTTTATTCAGTGCGACAGGGAAGGTATATGGAAAAACTGTTATAATGTAAGAGATATATCAGAAGTTCTAGTGAGTGATGAACATGGTGGCTTTTGAAGTGGCAGAGAATGTGTTGATCAAATATCTGCAGTAAGACAGATAGCGAAGAAGGCTTGTGAGAAGGACTATAAGGTGTTTATGGCATTCATGGATATGGAAAAAGCATACAACAAAGTAGACAGCGAAGGATTGTGGAAGGTTTTGCGAATGTTCGGTGTAGATGATAAGATGCTAGGTGCCTTCAAGTTTTTATGACGATAGTGAGGCATGTGTAAGGGTAAATGGGCATCCAAGTGAGTGGTTCATGAT
>JAGKTI010022962.1:404-13512 GCA_018397915.1 Birgus latro
AGAGAGAGAGAGAGAGAGAGAGAGAGAGAGAGAGAGAGAGAGAGAGAGACGAAACGTAAAATGAAACCAGGATGGGGAAGAAGATAATGGAAGAAAGTTCACTAAGAAATGGACGGAAACTAACTCAACCGAGAACAGAAAGCAATGGCGTACTTGAAGGTGAAAATGGTAAGAGGGAGTGAAGAAAATGAATGTAATAGGCTAACTTAAGAAAATGGTGATGAAAAACGAACATGTATGTATGAATGAAGACAGAATATCAACGACCTACTATACATCAACAGTGAGCTAGAACCTCACATTACGTCTCTGGAAATGGCAGGAGTGGATAGAAGAATAAGAGAAAATAGTTGTTAAGGAGATGGTGGCACACCCGAAAAAGTTTAAGTTGAAGAAGGCTCCTGCATCGGATGGGTTTCATTGTGTGTACAGTTGCGGAAATAAATACTGGTCCACGCCACAACAATACATAACGAGGCAGCGAGCAGCGACTTTCGGAAACCAGTAATGTGATCTTCGGAACACATCGAGCATTTCAGTATATCAACAATCTTTCAGAATACCGTGCAACAGTTTCATATATATTCAAATAAAAAGTGTACCCTTATTTCGATAGCAACTGCACGTATGTATGCACTGTAGCCGCTAGTTAGCACACGCCTGATATGGGCGGGCACCTGTACAATGTGTTCGTGATTTTCTAAAGGAGTGTGGAGAGATGGTAATTACAGAGAAATACAGAGATGCACAACAGTAGGAGCCCAAGGACCGGAAAAGGGCATAACACTGCAGTAATACAATGGGAGGAGTGATGGAAGGGCGTGTAGCTACAGTGGCGTTAGTGTACTCGAGAAAGTGTGTGAGTGACTGTGATCGACAGGGTGCGAGAGATTACGAAGGTTAGTTAGCCAAGAATAGGGTGGCGATTTAGAATGGGGTGAAGGTGTGGAATTAGTGTTTTCCTTCCAGAATAATAACTAAGGGCTATCTAGGAAAGAGCAAAAGGTTGAACATATGACGGGGTAGACACATAAGCGCTGTGGAAAGTGTTTAAAATGTATGAGCATGATGCAGTCCAGTGAAGGCAATAATACGAATGAATGACTAGTTTATACCATGCTGACTCTGACTTGATCTAAAAACTGTCTTCTCTCCATCTTCAGTACTGAAATATAACACTAAATCAACACTTGATTATGATGCTAGTCACGATGAAGTGCTTTAGAATGAATGTAGGGCCGCAGCATTTTCTCCCACCGAATTACCTGAAATAAGCAACAAAACAAAAATCTGGGTCAAGTTATGATGAAAGAACTATGGTACACATAATGCAAATAACAGCTGCAAGAACAACAGACTGTCTATTGAGGAGTTGGTCTAAGCAGGAATGTGAGTAAGGAAAAAATGAGAACCCTCCATGACAATGTGCTGATGCCAATTTTGACTTATTTGGAGGCGTGGGAAAATATCCATAGAGAGGCAGGGAACAACAGACAGCAGCAGAAGTGAGTTACATGAGGAGTGAACTGGAACTTGTGGACAGATAGGTGGACATAAGAACGAGTGTGCTGGCGAAGTGGAGTGAAGCGATTGCTACAGGTGCCGTTGTGAGTCAGGTAAGGAGACTAAATTTTTCAGCCTGAATGGCCTGAATAGTCTAAAAATTCTCCCATCATAGTAATTTATCTGCCTATCTACGAAATATAAGGGGGACGAAGTTAATGGGAAAGATTACGACCTACGAACAAGGTGGAAGGATGAGGAAGACGAGTATATATTAAAGATAAGTAGTTTGGCTTGGTGGAAGGCAGCGGATATGACTGTTGATTGATGGCCTTGGAGGTGTTACTGTCACAGATAACCCGGGTGAACTTAAGAATTAGAAGCATGACAACAGACAGACAAACACTGTATATAGATGACTGTCTCAGACAATTTTATGAAGTGTGGGTAAATAATCTCCGTACTTTTGAGGGTTCCAAAAATTTATAATATCACTACACTTCTCGGATTCCGAACTAAAGAAGCAAAATGCCGACCCACTGACTTACTAATGATTAATTTAGCATAGCCTAATTGGGCTCTGACACAGTTCTGAGACAGTATAAAGGAACTATCTATTGCAACTGTGCACTCTAAGAAAAAGTCATAAAAAGGGCAATTAATGGTTTCACAAAAAGCGTTACTGATGTTCGTAATTTCCTCTAAAGGTATATACTCGTATTTCTGAACAGACAGGGTATATCATATTCTGTAAAAAGTTCCTTCTGTGTGTAGTATTCATAACAGCTGCAACTATACATATTTACACACATTTACGAAAAGTTAATGGAGACTGTTTCAAATGCTTCATCCACTGTTTCAAAATAAAGTTTAAAGAAAGAAATTTTTCATATAATTTTCGGAGCGACTGTACGTAAATATATAACCTAAATATGTGTCTGATATACATACATTATCTTTTTTTTTTGCCAGTTATTTCAGCGCTAACAGGCAACGTAATTCTCCGGGTAATTTTATTTTTTTCTGTTTCCTCCCCGCCCTCATGCTCCCGGAAATATGAATTAATGTCGTCGCTGAGAGCCTCCAGGGTCGAAGAAAATTCCAATTTACATGGTAATTAGCTGATTCAGAGTCCAGGTGGGCGGCGTCAGGTAATTACGTTATGGAGAGAGCGTATTTTACACCGCGTAATGAAGACGAGGCTCAGCGGCCGATACTGTAATGCCTCTAAAATGAGCTATAAATGGACTGGGAGATCTAACAACATCTCATTTTCCAGTGATTACATTTGTACATTATATCTTTAACCCCTTTCATGAAGTGACCTGCTTTGTTAGTATATTCCTGCTACTTCCAGACGGTTTTATTACTCTTTGAGCTGTCTGATGGCACACTTTACTGGTCTATTCTTCCTACCTCCAGACAGTTTTATTAATCCTACAGAAGACCTCGTGTAGTGATGAGGATACTGAATGCCAAGGCTAACTCCTAAGTTCCTGAGATTTCCCTCAAGCCAAGAAAAAGGGTCTAGAGAGGGCAAATAAATAAAATAAATAAATAAATAAATCGTATTCAAGGAGTTAACAGCCACAAAGTAAAACATATGAAGAACAAATCGGTACAGAAGAGGTACTACTCAAGTTCCAATACGTCAAAGAAAATACGCCCCTTATCACCACCCCTAATTTCACCTCGAGATTTATGCGCCGAGTATAGGGTAGTTTGTGCGCTTGGAGGGAGGGAATAGGGGAAGGGGAGTGGCCGAGCGGTTATAGTATGTGTTTCGTACTCCTGATTTTACAGGTTCAGTGACGGTTTATCAGAGGAACCCCCCCCCACCCAATATATTACCACTATGCCGGGAATTGAACCCGGGACTCTCAGGTGAGAGCCAGGCAGCATACCACTACACCACGACCAGGTTATCAGAGGTTATCAGAGGAAGGTTATTTTCTGGTTCACTCGTTCAACTACCCTAATTTATTCAGCTTGGTAAAGACTTTCGCGCCTGGAGAAGTCAGGTATAGCCTTTATTAACCCCTTTACTGACATGGATCCACTTGAAGTTTAATAAAATCGCCTGGTGGTAGCAAGAATAAAATTAAAAACAGGCCATCGAACTGAAGGAGTTAATATGTTGCAATTAGTTCAAATACTCTTCCATAAGTTCGCCGACAGTCCGTGAATTTACCCCTCTGTTGCCAATACACTGTTCAGTATATTATTACCCAGCCTCAAGTAATGAAGTAAAACAGTGTCCAAGTGGTGGCATGAGTAGGAGAGGTTGCAAAACTGGGGACAAAACTTCCTCTAATATTTCACCTCTTCCGCTTCTCACCTTCCTCTAGTATCACTAAGCTGCGAGAGGCTTGGTATGCTTCTTTGCCTACAGGCGACTCTATTTTATACGATGCGTCAGATAGGAAAGTGACGGATATGACGTAAGACTGTGTGAAGTAAACATGATAGACTAAGGAGCAAAGTTTTCT
The DNA here is from genome assembly GCA_018397915.1 of Birgus latro. NCBI lineage: Eukaryota > Metazoa > Arthropoda > Malacostraca > Decapoda > Coenobitidae > Birgus > Birgus latro. The sequence goes on from JAGKTI010022962.1 coordinate 4,397, forward strand.
CCTTGTGTGTGTGTGTGTTTTAATGCAAAGAAGAAAGGACCAAACGCTACAAGCCCGCAAGGTCGTTCCGGGAGAGAGAGAGAGAGAGAGTGTGTGTGTGTGTGTGTGTGTGTGTGTGTTTACTCCCAATGGCATATGCTGGTCTACAAAAAATGGTACATATCCCTGGGACTCAAATCAGGTGGTCCCAAAACATTAAGAAAGCACCTGTGTACAAAGGTTATAACACCTACGATGCTGAGTCAGATCCACCTCTTACACAAAAAATACAAGTTAAGCTTTTGGTTCACAGTTAAACGTTGAATTTTGTGTAGGATTTATACATTATTGAAGAGGCAAATTAGGACTTCAATGACAGCCTCCAGCGCATAATAAAAAATTTAACTTGAATACACAGCTGTTTATCCTGTACATCCCTTCCACCCAATTCATCTATCTCAATGGATCACCTACATCTATCTATTCACTGCCAGACACCATATCCCCTAGTTAATTCAGGATGGCAGCTGCATAATATCTGTAGGTGAAGCTACGAGGAACGTACTGGGCACAATGAAGCTAAGGTGACATTAGAGTAAGAGGAGGAGATTCAAGAATGAGGTGGAAGGATAAAGTGATGAAGTAAACGAAGGAGAGTGGCACAATGATGCAATGATGATGGTGGAATGAGGAGAGGAAGATCAAGCATGAGGTGGAGGGATAAACTAATGGAGTACACGAAGAGGGGTGGCTTTGGCAGTTGGTAGGGAACGGAGATAAGTAGTGAAAACAGGCTTGGAGTACACGTTCTGGTATTTATATTTACAGGCAGATTAGACGACCTCCAGCATGTCTGATTTATGTCAATTAGCACCCAGGACTTCAAATTCGATGGCGATCCTAATTAACAACTTACGATGGTGTTACTTATCAAAATCACTCAGGAACACGTTTCTCTAGGAAGCCTGCCCATACAAAAAATCAACACCCTCAGACTGTACAGAAAAGTACATGATGGCTAAAAAAAAAAAAGGGGGGAGGAGGTTCGTGAGTAAAATGAAAGAAAGAATGTAATCACCTCACAGTTTGGGTCAAACATTTTTTTAACTTTTACTTCTGCTTCTCACACTGCCTTGCTGGTTAATATGTCTAAGCTGAGGGGGGGTCTTTGTATGTTTCTCTGCTTATGGATTATTTTCTTATGATATTCTGCTGGAAAGTGACAGATATGCTCTATTTGTAGTAGACGCAGTGAAGCAGAAAGAAGTACTAATGAAAGAGCAAACAGCAACAGATTTAATAGTCGTCTCGAGGTTGTTACAGAGAAAATTATGATTATGATACTGAGTTGAAGATAAGGACTGCCATTCAGTGTGATCTTTTGTCCCTGGTTGTACAAAAAGAGCATACCGCAACTGAGGATGTTGAACTTTAATATCATGAGAATATTAGTGTTCCACACGCTTCGACACTTCTCTGAAGCTGTTTCCAAGCACTTTCAGAAACTATACATTCTTAACACACTTACTACTTTTAAAGCATTCGATGACTGTCTTACTAAAATTCGTTGCTTTCTATCAGCAGCTCCAGTAGTAAAAAGGCTGGCTAAGAAAAACGCAAGGAATAATTTCAGGTGCCTCAAACAAGAGAGATACGTGTGATAAATGTAGGGGTGTGAGCAAGTGTCTGAGATGACTAGTGTGTGGGTGCAAGGAAATGCTGTACCTCCTTCAGTCCAAGCACAATGCCTTTTTCATTTTAACCAACGTCAGACTACTGGGTCGTACTACATGTGGCTTTGTGGGGCTTCGTACTCCTTTTTCTTGGCAAGTTACCCGGCGCATTCCACCTCAGTACTGTCGACTATGTAACTGAAGGACACTATATCGATATTAAAACGGCAAAGTTATACAAGGGAATGTTAAGGTGTAATATATAAATCGCTCAGGAAGAGGTGCTACGAAGCCTCCTGTGCCACTTGTAATGTGACCTTATTTCACTTAACTTGACCCACTCCTAGCTGAAGGCATTAATGAGGATAATATTGGACTCCTCCACTCTAAAACGCATCGTGTTTTGATGAAGGCAAGAATAATATAAAATGAAAAAGGACGAAGGGGTGAAATGATGAATACGGTGTGAGGAAGTGATGATTGTGGGAGGGTGGGTAATATAAAAAAAAGGTCATTGTTGAAGGGGTGAAATGATGAGTACTGTGTGAGGATGTGATGAGTAAGAGGGTGAATAACATTAAAAAACAAAGGTAACTGCTAAAGGGGTGAAATGATTAGTATGAAGGTGTGAGGAAGTGATGAGTGAGTTTAAGTGCAATAAGTATGTCATGAGGTCAAGTTATGTTTATGTTGAGTCAGCCTTAAGTCTCGTCTTAAGCCTGTCCCTTTACGAGTGTTCCCTCCCTGCCGCAAACTTTAGAATACATTTATACACCTTTACCCTACACTACATCTTTGCACTACACCTTCACACTACACCTTTGAACAAACCTTCACACTACACCTCTGAACACATCTTCACACTACACTTTTCCATTACACTTGCACACTACATCTTTGCACTACACTTTGGCACTTTACTACACCTTTGTACTACACCTTGGCACTACACTACATCCTTGTCTTCACACTACACCTTTGGACTGCATCTTCACACTGCACTTTTACACTACAACTTTACGCTTCAACTTAAACACCAGCATAGCTTCACACTACACGTTTACACTTTAACCATTTCACAATAAAAGGTCTTTCTTGAGGTAAATATTAACCTCTTCATTCCAATTACTTATTTTCTACTTTATTACTGTTACCTCCAGACATTTTTCTCCAGCTCAGACCAGGCATTTCAAACCGATAAGCCAAATACTTCCTCTATCTGGGTTGTCAAGTTCCTTCATCCGTGTCTTAAAGAAGCTAAGGGTGTTCAGGAGGAGAGCCTTCATGCAGTGGCACCAACATAACTGGGTGTCTCCCGGATATAAAAGCGTCCCTCACCTCCCATCCTATCGTCCCAAGAGGAGGATGTAGTACAGAAAAGGGGCAACTTAGGCCATCAATCCACAGTGTTCACGTCCACATGAGATTGGGAGATTGGGGTAACAACAACAACAAAAGCAAAGTGGAGGTGGAAGTGAAGGGAAAACAAAAGTGGGGTGAAGTGGAGTGAAGAGGAAGCGGAAATGAAGGCGAAGTAGAGGCCATAAAGAACACCTGAACACTTGGCGAGAATTCTCAAGTGTGCATGAAGCGAGAGAAACATTCTTGCTGCCCGACACTAAAGAGAACACATCGCAAGGGAGGAGGAAGAAAAAGAAACTAGAGAGAAAAAGAAACTGAGGAGAGGAAGACACCGTAAAGAAAAAGAAAAGGAAGAAAAAGATATTGGGGAAAAGGAAACTGGGGAGAAAAAGAAACTGGGAGAGGAAGAAACTGGAAGGAAACAGGAAAGGGAGAAAAAGACATTGTGGATAAAGTGACAAGGGAGAAAAACTGCAGAAAAAGAAACGGGAAAGAAAATGACAACTAGAAAAAGATAGAGGAAACAGAAACTGGGGAGAGAAAGATATTGTGGAAAAAGAAACTGGGGAGAAAAACTGCACAAAAAGAAACTGGGGAGGAAAACACACGGGGGAGAATATGAAACTGGTGAGAAAAAGACACTGGGGAGAGGACATAAAGATAAAGTGGGTGTGATGGCCACGCACTCCACAACGAGAAAGTCAAAGGCAAAGTACGGACTAAAAAAAGAAAAAAGAAAAAAAAAGAAGAAGGAAAATAAACTGTTTCCATACTACTAGCCTACATTAATCTTCATCGCCAGACATCAATATTAGGCTGCTTCAAAAAATACGAAGTCCACAACTAAATCCATCAAGGTAATACGCATCATCATCACCATCATCATCATCAACCTGACTCAATCCACTACAGAACAAAAACTAATACATAAAATCATGACAAAATAAGAATCGTTAATATATATAAACTACTCTAAACGATGCACATAAACACTTTAAATGATACAGAAAATTATTAACACCACACGTATTAAAAAAACAAAATCACGGTACATTTTGACAAGAACAGGTTTCATTTTTGAGTGTTGAGAGAAAAAAGGCAGGAGAATGGTAGGGCAATGTTTGGGAATTTTTAGACAGCAAACACTAACAGGAGAAGCAATACTGTGTAAGAGTGGTTGAGTGAAAGGGGTAGGGAGAGGGGAGGAAAGGGAGGTTAAAGGGAGGAGGGGAGGTCAGAGGAAGGGAGGTAGGGGTGACAGGAAGGGTGGAAGAGGTGAAAGGAGGGGTGGAAGGGGTGAAAGGATGGGTAGGGAGGGTGCGAAGAGAGGTAAGGAGGGGTGGTAGGGGAGAGAGTGGCAGCGGAAGAGTGTGGGGGGAGAGGGGTGAGAGGAGGGGGGGAGGAAGGGTGGCAAGAGGGGTGATAGGGGTGGATGGGAAAGGGTAAGAGGAAAGGTGGACAGGGTGAGGGGAACAATGGGGAAGGGTGATGGGTGGGGTGGGGAAGGGTGACGAAAAGGATGACAGGAGGGGTGGAGAAGGGTGGGGAAGGTTGTGAGGAGGGAGTACCAATAAATCCAAAGGAAAGCAAACAGCAACCGACCTGTTGGTCCATTCGACGCTGTATGTTATACGAGTAGAGAGGGCTATACCTAACAACACTATTTTATCAGTTAAAGTCAAGGAGAGAAAAACAATAAGGGGTAGGGATGGACTAGATTAGGGGTAGGGATGAGAGTAGGGGTAGGGATGAAGGGAGGGGTTGGGAAGAGAGCAGGGGCAGGGATGAGCGTAGGGGTAGGGATGAAGGGAGGGGTTGGGAAGAGAGCAGGGGTAGGGATGAAAGGAGAGGTGTAGGGATGAGAGTAGGGGTAAGGATGAATGGAGGGGTAGGGATAAAATGTTGGGTACGGATGAGAGTTGGGGTAGGGATGAAAGGAGGGGTAGGGATGAATGGAGAGGTAGTGATGAGCGAAGGGGTTGAGATGAAAGGAGGGGGAGGGATGAGATTAAGGGTAAGGATGAAAGGAGAAGTAGGGATGAAAGGAGAGGTAGAGATGAAAGGAGGGGTAGGGATAAGAGAGGGACAAGGGTGAGAAGGAGGGTAGGGAGAGGTGAAAGGACAGTGTTGGAAGAAATGAGAGAAGGGAGTTGGTAGGGGTGGGAGTTGGAAGGGGTGGGAGGAGGGAGGGGTGAAAGGAAGGAGGAGGGAGGGGTGAAAGGAAGGAGGAGGGAGGAGTGAAAGCAGGGAACAGCGAGGGGTGATGGGGGAGGAGTAAGATGAGTGAGTGGACTACACAAGCATCGTCTGGTGCCTGGGTGTACTGACCTCATTCCCACCCCTCCAGCACAACCTCACCCCTCACATCATACACACCCTCATTCTCCCCCTCACATCATACCCACATGTCCTTCACACCCCTCTTCTTCCCCTCACATCATACCCACAACTTTCACACCCCTCCTCCTCCTCACGCCATACCCACATTCCTCGCACTACACAACACACCTCCAGCACATACCCACCCCACACCATACTCACACATCCTTGCTACCACTCATGCCACACCGTCACCTCTCACACAAAATCCTCAACTCTCACACCACATTCTCATCCATCACACCAGTCTCTTTTCCGGCACACTTCATTCCTATCACACCCTCCCTTCTTACACCTACACCACTCTAACAACACCCTCACCTCTCACTACACACTCTCATCCCCCAGACCACGACCTTATCCTTCTAATCACTTTTTCTCCTCACACCCTACATTCCTCACATCACATCCTTTCTCATACCACATCCCGTCCACCATACCCTTACAAACCACTCCATACCATAGTCACCCCTCACTTCAAACTCCCGTTTCTTAGACCAAAACCCTCCTCACACCACACCACACCACACCACACTATACCAAACTCACCTTTCATTTCACAAACTCATTTCTCACGAATCACACCAAAATCCTCCTCACACCACACCACACCACACCCACCAAACCCTACCTCCCCCTCACACCATACCATACCCACACTCCACACCACGCTGGGACTGGAGCGACGTGTCGGAATGCATCTCACACTAATAAGCAGTTGTCGATCCAAGATCATATAACAGCACGATAAAAAAAAAAAAAAAGGCTGCATCCAGACACCAAACCCTCCTTGCTGATCTTTTACTGCACTTCTGTTACATTCACATTATGTCTTCGGCTGCTCTCATTAGCGGTCCGAGCTGCCAACCAGACATTTGAATCCCAATCCAAGCACGGCTATATACATTGTGTTTTTTTTTTTCTGTTTCAGTTGAATCGATACGTGTTAAGTACGGTTTCGGTTATAGTAAAAGATTGTACACCTGAATTAACCCCTTCAGGGACTTAAACTTCTCCAGTGATTTTTATAAGCCTTTGCTTTGGAGGTCTGTTAGCCGCCGTGGCCAGTTTTTCCATTGCTGTATGGGGCCAGGGGCCATGGATCTGTCGGTCTTGCCACAGCTGTTTAGAGTGTGGGGAGAGGCTGTATTTCACAAACGCTTGTTTTGGGTGATTTTTAGCAAGGAACTTTTTTTCGTCTCATCCCCAGCAGTGATAATGCCTAGAATGACCGGTGATAAGTAAATCTTCACTGATCACTGGGATTCACTAGTTTCTGCGCAGCAGGAAGTTTCGAAGAAACTTCATCATAAGAATACATTTCTGAATGCAGAAGCACCTCATGGAGCGGCCTTGTCCATCACTAACCCGCTAAAGTTTTTCGGAGACGTGAGATTATACTTCTGTATAATTTTCTGTATTTTGGCCCTGCATGCTCTCGCACCTCTCTAATAATTTGTACTTGTTTTTATATTGTATTCTTGCCACCGCCACCCGAATTTATGCAGCTAATGAGAAACCGTTTGGATTGAAGGGGTTAAGTTTGTAATTAAAATCTTGAAAAAAAAAGATGATGTACCCAAGTTTAAGTGTTAATAAGAGTAAAAAAAAAAAAAAAAAAATACAAACACCGAGACCCTCCAGCCTACTTAAAGCGGTGAGGGTGAAGGATTGGGTGACTCACTCTGCGCCTGGCAACGCAAACAAGCAAACACTCTCTAATATTATTCCTGGCTCACATAGCTGACCCTATCGTGGCGGAGGTCAGGCTGGCATAGGGGACAGGACGACCCACGACGATCCAAGCTGAGTGATATTAAGTCAAGGAAAACGTCAGCAAGTGAACCGTACGAACAAACACGACAGATCATTTAGAACCCATCAGTTCGATTATTATTATTATTATTATTATTATTATTATTATTACTTTCGTTTTTTGTACTTTATTCTTGCCACCACCTTAAGAGATTTTTCGAACTGGTGAGGTTAGATACTGACTTCAATAATCCACTCACTATGAGAGGCCTTTCGAGAGCAAATAAAATGGTTTGGTAAGAGCAAAAACAACACTGAGAAAGACGACAACATAGTGAAGGAGCTAAAGGTGCGTAGAGGAGTTAAAGGTGCGTAGAGAAGGAGCTGAAGGTGCGTAAAGAAGGAGCTAAAGGTGAGAAAAGAAGGAGCTAAAGGTGCGTAGACAAGGAGCTAAAGGTGCGCAGAGAGAGCTAAAGGTGCGTAGAGGAGTTAAAGGTGCGTTGAGAAGGAGCTAAAGGTGCGTAGAGAAGGAGCTAAAGGTGCGTAGTGGAAAGTTTACATCCCGTATTACTGTTACGAGTATTTTTATCCCTTTATCACGTGAACGATTCTTCTAAGGTGACCAAAATCGTCTGGTGCTAGATATCATAAAAAAATAAAAGATGTCCTCATATCGGAGGTGTGTGTGTGAGTGTGTGTGTGTGTGTGTGTGTGTGTTACTGAGAGAGTATGAAAGTTATCTCTAATACCCTTCAGTTCTTAAAGTCCCGCCTAAACTGAAAATAATCGTCTGCAGTCAGGTGGAGCGTAAAAATAAATAAAAAATAAAGTCAGCTCATGACTAACTAAACTTTTCCCAGCAAGATCATAATCCTAGGACGGGGAAGCTATAACTTTTTCTAAACGTATATATGTATTTCCTAACTTTTCTGCCCTGTCAAATATTTAATAAAGCGGGCAAGAAAAGCTTTATTGTATGACATGTTCAACTCAGAGTCATATTAGCTTCATATTTTTTTTTTTCCAAAGTTGGATATTACTATACTTCTTCCCATTATCATCCGTACTTTTTCCGTTCTCTTTTTTTTCCGTTGTTTGATGCCTGCTCGCGAGGGTGTAATTTGGCATTTTCTCATTCATGCTTTTAATCTCCTTTCTATTTCCTCTATTCCATGTCTATTCCTGTGCGTTTCTTTCCTTAATTGCTTCTTTATATTCTCTAGAGGGGCTGGGTAATGTGTTTATATTTTCCTTTCCTTTTATCTATCTTTCACGTTTCTCTTTGCTTCTCTAATTTGCTTTTCAGGGGTTATTTTTCCTTGAATATTATCTTTCCTGTTATTTTATTTTGTTCAATTTCTCATTTATATCTACAATTTTTTTTTCTGTGTTTTTTCCATAGGATGACTAATTTCATCCTAAATTTCTTCCTGCTTCTTCTCCTTTTCAATTTTTCCTCATTGACCACGCACGGAAAAAAAAAAAGTCAAAAAATCCTCCGCGTCAAGAGCTTATATCAACGAGTCCTGGAGTCAAACACACGACACAGCCAACACGAAACTGCACACGAACAGAGTGAACACAGTGAACACGAACACACAGTACACAGAATACACGAACAAGACATGAGCACACAGGGGTAATGCAAGAAGTCGACACGAACAAGTAGAAGGAACACACGAATACGTCAACATGTACACACACAGGCGACACACGAACATCAAAAACAGGAAGACATGCAGGGTCACACTAAGTCAAAACGAACGCAGATATAATACAAGAACAACATAACATAATAAGAATACACATAAATAACATACGAACACACAACCAACACGAATATACGAAGATACGAACAGTGAACATGGACACGCAGAAACAATATATGAAGAGAGAGAGAGAGAGAGAGAGAGAGAGAGATGGAGAGAGAGATGAAGAGTTAAACAGAGGGAATGATGGAGAACGACA
>JAGKTI010022963.1:0-15017 GCA_018397915.1 Birgus latro
GGGAACATTTAGCACGGATGAAATTGTTTTTGGCAGAGCGAAGAACAGACTTAGCACGATTCCGGGCAGAAATATATAAAAGGTGTGATTCAAGGGTGGGTTGGCTCCGGTACCTCTTATAGGCCCTCTCCTTGTTGCGGATAGCATTAGAACAAGCGTGATTAAACCAAGGCTTTCTTGCATTAGTCAGAGGATATGAAAAAGGAATGTATGCTTCCATGCCTGAGAGATTAACCTCCGTAACGCGCAAGGCACACTCAGATGGCTCCCAGCTATGGAAGCAATAATCATTCCATGGAAAATCAAAGAAGTACTGCCTGAGGGCCTCCCAATCTGCAGTTCCAAAGTGCCACAGGCGGCGTTTCTTTGGAGGGTCCACAGGCCGTACTGGAGCGATTGGACATGTTAAGGTAATAAGATTGTGATCAGAGGAGCCCAACGGAGAGAAAAGATGAACAGTGTAAGCAGAAGGATTAGTTGTTAGGAAAAGGTCAAGTATGTTGGAACTCTCTCCAAGGCGGTCAGGGATACGGGTAGGGTGCTGTACAAGCTGCTCTAGGTCATTGAGGATAGAAAAGATGTAGGCTTGTTCACCAGGTGGATCAGTTAAAGGAGAGGAGAGCCAAAGGTGGTGGTGAACATTGAAATCTCCTAGAATGGAGATTTCAGGGAAAGAAGAAATGGATAGAATGTGTTCCATCGTAGAAGTAAGATAGTCAACGAATTTTTGATAGTCAGTAGAATTAGGAGATAAGTAAACAGCACAGATATATTTAGTCAGAGAATGACAGGAAAGCCGAAACCAGAGAGCAGAGAATTCAGAAGAATCAAGTTCAGGAACACGAGAGCAAGATAGATCGTTGCGTACGTATACGCAACAGCCACCTTTGGCTTTGAAACGAGAATAGAGAAAGTAGGAGGATACAGAAAAGGGTTTGCTGTCAGTTGCCTCAGACAGCTGAGTCTCAGTGAGAAAGAGAAGGTGAGGTTTGGAGGAGAAGAGGTGGTGCTCAACAGCGTGAAAGTTAGAGGAAAGGCCGCGAATGTTACAGAAATGAAAAAGAAGCGAGTCAGACGGTGGTTCCAGGCAGCTCTTTGAGTAGTCACCGGGAGAGGGGCGGATGGTGCTAAAGGTGGGAGATAAGAACTAGTTGACCTTTGGCAGTCATTTTGGTGACCTTGACCTTGACCCAGAGTGCCCATTTTCTAACTCGGCCAAGATTTTGGCCATATCTTGATAGCCTGAAGGTTTCATGTTGATAGTTCAAGCCATTGATGAGATACAATGGAAGCACACACACACACACACACACACACACACACACACACACACACACACACACACACAGAGGCAGAAAAAAACATTATCGCTCCGCCTCCTAAATGCGGGCTATAATAGCGAGACAGTTAACAACAATTTTAAGAAAACTGAGATATGATGTTCCAAGCAACCACTTTTAGAGTAGTATGTTATATATTTATAATTTTTCTACTAAAAAATGAAGGACATTATTAACTACAACTGTAAAACTGATTCAAAAGTACTTGATGAAGAATATGTTAGAAAAAAAAATCAACATCTTGAAGGCGGTGGGTAAAGAGGACGAGATTGGAGTGTCGAGGCCAAACAAGTGTAGGCGGTTAGAGTGTGAGGGAAAAGGCAGCTGATGCATAACTTCACCCTCTCTCTCCCTCACTTTCACTTTCACGCCCACTCTTCCTTCTCCATACTCACTTTCACTTTTACTTCAAACCTCATAATCATTTTCCATTTCATCTTAGTTCTTACTCTCATTATCACCCTCCCTTTCAACTCACCGCTCGTATATATCCTCGCTTTCACCATATATACCACTTTGTCTTTGATCTTCACCTTCATTTTCACCCTCAGTGTCACTTTCACATTCATTACGACATGCCATTTCACTTTAACCCAAAGCTCTCAACTTCACCTTCACTTACCATCACCATCACTGCTAAAATTCATCAGATCACTTTTAGCTACTCTTTTGTTGTCTCTCTTACCCTCACTTTCACCCTCACTATCACCCTCTTATACACCTTAACCCTTCAAGCTGAGAATATAGTTTCACTCTATACCTGCTACCTCCAGACAACTTATTCTGCATAACAGTCTTCTGGAACTGGAAGGGTCTGACTTATTCTTTATTGACCTGCTGGAGAAAATCAAGAATGTAGTAAAACAGCATGTCATCGAAGTAAAGGCGTAATTATCACTCACCCTCGTGCAGTCGTTGTGAAGGGAAGCGAAAGGAGGTTTGAAAGGTTTGAAGGTTTTGGTTTGAAAGGTTTATTTTACTTAAACGACCCCAAGTAGAGTTTTAGAGTACATAAGGTTTTGCGAAATTTAATACAATACATACAGTAACTTATAAGAGTAAACATAGAGAATAAAAATTATTTGCTTACTGATGGAAGAGTAAATAAGATATAATACATTATTCAGACATTTTCATTAGTTGAAGTATTCCATTATCTCTCCTACAAATTTGGCCAATTTAGGAACAACACAAGTTGTTTGCTGCTGAATATTGTGACATTTTTATCGTATTACGACTGTCACAAAAATATCGCTTCTCATATCGTTTCCTTTGCGAAATGAAATATGACCACTAAAACAAATAATATTACACAATATTACATTCATTACTCAGAGTTAGCACTCGTTCAGTTAAATTAATGTGATCATGTCTCCTCTGAACAACTGGTAACTTATGGTTTCCGCATTTATATTTACATAACATAACTGAATAGTTTCTTGGTAGTTCAGTGAGATACTATTGCAACTCCTTGCTTGTAGTAATTAACCTGTAATTTATACACGGTGGTATTATCAACAACTTCCCTCCATTTTGACCATAAATGTCACTTGATCTAAGCTTGAATGCTTCCTTGAACCACATGCCATTAGAGGTAATTGGAACATCAAGTATATTTGACATACCATTGCTGTCCATAAGGAATTTTATTTTATTTATCCAAGGTAATTTATACTGTATTGTGTCATATAAAATGCCTTAAACTTATATAACACATTTAAGATTTTGTGTTCCTCACTAGTTGCAGTTCGAAGCCAAAAGCTGACCATGCTTTTTCTATGTGTTAGGATATACTTGTAATCCAAAGTTCCCCATACACCACACATGTAGCAGTAGACCTATCCAACGTAAGCAGCCTCTTCACAAATCTGCTGTATATTTTATTTACAACATCCAGGATTTCACATCCTTACCAAAAAATTGGCAATATAAGTTTTTCATATAAATCAATACTTGTATCTAAAGGAAGATTGAACTCGTTGGTTTTATTTAATAATCCATACATTGCTTTTTTGCTTGTAGTACTTGTTTTTTTCTTAGCTTTGTGAAATAAACCATTGAAGTTAAATGTCGTACCAAGGTACGAGTATACCGTACATAATCGTAAGCTACTTCAGTAGTCATTTCCAAACTTAAAGCTCTTATACTTCTTTACCGTACCCCTAGAAAATACTATGACTTTGTTTTTATCTGTATTTACCTGCAGTGTGCAAAGGCTACAGTAATCTCGAATGGCATCTAAGGCAAGTTACAACAGTTTGTCATTACCTGCAAATACTTAGGTGTTGTCTGCATATAACAGACAAAATAGACTGAAATACATATTTATATTATTCTCATTCAAATGGCAAGTAACTGTTTCACGGATAAATGGAACCCCAGAAAATAACTACTAATATGGTTACTAAAATCATTTAAGAATACTGCCAAAAGTAAAGGAGATAAGTTTTCACTTTGTCGTACAAGGAAAATAAGAAGAATGTTTATTGCCTACTTGAACACAAGACTTAGCATTTAAATATAAACTACTCATCTCTCGTAGTACCCATTAACACTATATTTTAATATCTTTTCCCATAATGGAACGCGTTTCTCAGTCTATGAAGGCACAGAATAGTTGCTTTCTGTGTGATATAGAGAAATCAGACAGAAATTACTGCCCTTGTTCTTATAAACAGGCTTAATTACACCCAATGTCCAACCAGTAGGAATCCCTGCTGAATTTAAAATTACATTAAATAAATGTACAATAGCCAGTAAAACAAATTCAGTACATGTTTGTATAAATTCACTGAAAATGTGATCTACGAGTACTCCAGGAGCTTTGTCGTTTTTCAAGCCCTTTACATGTGTCAAGACTTCTTTTGTAAATGCCCTATTAATAACTTCATTTTCATTCACTAGATTACAATCCTCATTACCAACCGCAATATTCACATTCCCAGTCCCTAAATCACTAAAATGAGCTGCAAAAGTTTATACAGGGATATTTTCTTAGAATCTTTATTTATGATACTCCTCTACTTTTGAGGGTTGCTTGATTTGAGAGTTTTTATGTGTTTATGTACACTTTCTCCGTATGAAAATTTTGCTTGTCTAATCACTCTACTATGATTTTTTGCTGTATTTCTTAGGAGGAGTTTAGTTTCACTATCGATTTTATTATGTACCGAGCGTTTAAAATGCACGTATTCTCCTTCTGACCATTTACACTCATCATTAAGCCAAAGTCTTTCTCAGAGTATCTGGAGTGTTTCATTATTTCTCGGTACATTTGCGTATCCTTTGCTGGCTGAAGGAAGATATAGCAGGCAACTCTTCAAAGATCAAAGCCTCATTAGTCAGTTCCCCCAAACCTCCATGTTTTGAATCCATCAGGGTGACCCAATGACACTTTGATTGGGCAGACTGGGATGGAATCAGAAATTATCTTGCTGACAATCCGTGGCAGTCTTTCTTCTCTAGTGATATCAGGTCTACCCAGTCCCACATTAATGACTTAATACAAGCAGGTATGGAAGTGTCCATACCAAGTCAACAGTTCACTAAAAGATCGGACTCCCCAAAATGGTATGACAGCAATTGTGCCAGAGCAACGGCCTAAAAGTCGTTAGAATATACCTCTTACTTAAAATAAAAAACACCTGAATCAGTCAATTTACAATTGCCAGAAACAACTCAAAGCAGTAATAAATCTCGCTAAGTCAAACTTTATTCACAACCAAGCACCCAAACTACTAAACAGTCCTAGTGACAATAGAATATTCTGGTCAGTTCTTAAATCTTTCAACAGTAACTTTAACAAGTCATCGCCCATTCCCCCACTAAACTTCAGACGGTAATATTACAAATGACCCGTGTGGTAAAGCGAATAGCCTTGCCAGCACATTTGCCAGAAATTCTATGTTAGAGGATGTCAGCCAGAACGTCCCAGTCCTATAACTTGACTCTCCCGAAATTGCTCCACTTAAAATACAGATTAGATACGTAAAATCCATCCTAGACAATTTACCACCCAACAATGCTCCAGGCCCAGGTAGAATTCCTCCAATTGTTTTGAAAAAGTGCTCCCCAGGACTTGCTTCTGTTCTAGCCAAATTATTCAGTCTATGCATACATACTTCTTCATTCCCTAATTCCTGAAAAGAAGTGACATCTACCCAGTTCCGAAGAAAGGAAGTTCCTCTCACCCCTCTAATTGCAGACCAATAGCTATCACATCTCCTGGTAAAGTATTTGAAATCGTAATGAATAAACACATAGTTAAACATCTTGAATCCATTAAATTAATTAGTGATAGACAGTATGGTTTTCCCCAGGAAAGAGCCACAATTGATATACTTAATCTTCTGACTTACACCATCCATCAATCAAATGACCAACATGAAAAAAACTCATGCAGTAGCCCTTGATATTTCATTGAGTGGCACCATTCCCTGGGGGCGAGAGGGAGGGGGAGGCCGAGGATGAGATGGAGGGATGGAGTGGAGAGGTATATGAGAGAGGGGGGTGTGAGTTGGGAGCATGGTAGTGAAATGGCAGGGGACAGAGTGACATGGAGGCGATTTGTTTGTGGCCACCCTGTGCGGGATTGGGGCGTCTGGCAATAGACAGAGATAGATAGATCTACACTTTCAGCTGGAATACTGCTCACCCTTGTTGAGTGGATGTGTGGAGGTTGCACTAAAGCAACTAGACAAAATTCAGAACAAAGCAGTCAGAATTATTAATAACCCTGCTGTTAAAAATAAACTACCTCCTCTACAGGTAAGAAGGAATGTTGCCACCCTTGCATTATTTTATAGATACTTTTATGGCAAATGCTCAGACGAAGTTGCAACCATTGTGTCACCTCTCCATGCCTTCCCATGTACTACATGGACATCCGGCAGTGCTCATAACTTGAATGTCACACTGCCATATTGCAGAACTGCCTATCAGAAATCTTTTATTCGCCGAACTGCATCTCTTTCGAACTAGCTTCCCCAGAGTTGTTTCCCCCTAAACTTCAATCTACGGCTGTTTAAGTCCAACTGTTACGGGTTTTTTAATGAATGGAGGACACCAGTTATCTGGCGAATCGATTATTTATTTTTATTCATTTGTTTTTCCTTCCTCTGTTCTGTTATTTAAAAAAAAATGTTGTCTCTTTATCTCTGACTTACTTCAAGTGCGTCTAGCTTTAATTTTTGATTATTAATTTTATGTACATCATATGAGTGAAAATAATTTCATTTTTTATCAGCATTCCATTTGCATTTTACACATCTGCTTGCAGCTTCCTCTTTATCTTCATTGTTAAACTGAGAGCTAACATGTACAAAGTTACTCATGTGAATGGATATTTCTAATGGTCTGTGTTTATCTGATAACAAAGAATCAAATAAGACTACACTAAATGATCTAATTCTAGGAAGAATAAGTGGTGAGCAATAACATTATCAATTACACTAGTGTCTTCACAAGTTAGAGCACCAAAATATTTGTCCAAACCTAGTCTCCCATTAACAATGTTTAACACAAAGTACTGACAAAGTTCAGTTGACTTCTTGCCATTAGTGTTAATTTTTGCAAAAGCACTGAACCTCGGCATAAGGATTCCCAGATTATGAAATATATCTGTAAAACTATTATAACTTATTCTTCCAAGAATTAGATCATTCAGTATAGACTTATTTGGAGAATGCATATGACAGTGTGGACAAGGACTGTGGAAATCATTAAGAATATATGGAGTAGATGGGAAGTTCTTGAATGCCGTGAAGAGTATGTATGGGGGTGCTAAGGCCGCATTGCGTGTGGACAGTGAACTGAGTGAATTTTTCTATTTGAAGGTTGGATTGAAACAGGGATGTGTCATGACTCCATGGTTGTTCAATATGTATATGGATGGGGTTATAAAAGAGATACGAGGTAGGGCAGTGGATGTTGGAGCAGCCCTAGTGAGAGAGGGCAGGGTTTGGAAACTCCCTGTACCGTTGTTTGCAGATGATACTGTGTTGATAAGTGAAGATGAAGGGGAGCTGCAAGGCTTGATGGATGAGTTTGGGAGAGTGTGTAAGAAACGGAATCTAAAGGTGATTGTAGCGAAGAGTAAAGTTATGGTCTTCGAAAGACGTGGAGTCAGTGAACGTACAGTGAGGTTGGATGAGGAGGAAATGGAAAATGTAAGTATGTTTGGGTAGCGTGATAAGTAAGGATGGAAGTTTAGAGGGTGAAGTGCTTGAAAGGGTACAACAAGGAAGAAAGGTTTCTGGTTCCTTGAAAGCAGTGATAAGAAACAAGGAAGTGAGCATGGAAGTGAAAAAGTTACTACATGACAGTATTGTGATACCAACTCTAAAGTATGAAAGTGAAGCTTGGACCATGTTGAAGGGGCAGAAGTAAAGAGTGACAGCAGTGGAAAATAGTTATTCGAGAGGAGCATGTGGAGTCACATGGAGAGACAGACTGACAAATGAGGAAGTGAAGGAGCATTGTGGTACAGAAGTGGATGTGATAGGAAGTCTTAGGAGAAACACACTGAGGTGGTCTGGCCATGTGCAGAGGATGGAGAGTGAGAGACCGACGAGGAGAGTGTGAGTGAGGTGGAGGAGGGAAAAGGGAGGGGGGAGGCCAAGGGTGAGATGAAGGGATGGAGTGGAGAAGTATATGAGGGAGGTGGGTGTGCACTGGGAGGAGGGCAGTGACTTTGCAGGGGACAGGGCGACATGGAGGCAAATTGTTTGTGGCCACCCCTTACAGGATTAAGGTATCTGGCAATAGATAGATAGACAACTAGTAAGTATGCCTGCTAAAAGATCTTTTTCAAATTTATCCACAATCATAAAATCGTCCATTGTGCCAGTTTGACTATTAAAATTCAACCATCAGAACTGGCATATTATATTTATCTTTTATTTTACATATATCGAGCTAAGTTATCAAACACATCTGAGTCAAAATGTTTTGATACTTCATTAGATACATAAGCGGATTCCAGTATGAACTGATACTTTACCTTAACCCAGTGAACTGAGTCACATAACTTATCTTTACCAAAATTTATCTGACTAATGTTTTTGGCATATTTATTAGAAACAAAGATATTAGTACCTATACGGGTACTTTCTGTTGTGATCGAGTTTAAAGCATCTGAAGCCATCTATATCTATCTCTTCCTTTGGCTTTTGTTTCATATAGGCAGAGAATATCAAAATTCATAATCTGATCTTCAAAATACAGTATACCATTACTCATTTTGGACTTAACCCGTCACGTCCCGACCGATTTCCAACCTACGAAACCACAAAATCCCGAACATTTATGGAAAAAAAAAAATTATTGGCTCAAACCTTTGCTTTTGGTGAGAAACATCGAAAATTCATAGAGATATCGCGATCCTATGCTTAAAACTCTTGATACAGGTGTCATGCAACCTTACGTTTTCCTTCTTTTTCAGGGTACCTGGCTAAAGAAAACGAACTATGGAAGGGTTAACTAATTCGAGCCACTTTCAATTATGTATATATTTATGTATTTGGTACGAATTTATGTGTAGTAACAGACTATATTGGTTTAAACACATTTATATAGGCAATAGAAGCATTGTTCAGTCACCAAACACATTCACATATGGCACCTTCCTTTATGACATTACCACCTCATCACTTCTGTTTGTTTCTTGCTCTTGCTCTGGCTTCTTTATTTCTTTGTCCTCCACCTCAGAAATCACTTTCACCGTGAATTTCGTCATTGGGGAGACCTTGGGGCAACATACCTTTACTGGCCAGCTTACTGCTAACAGGTGAATTGCCCAGTTTGGGGGGAGGGGGGGACGGGGGGTTAGGCGGGGCCAGCCAGTATCCCCGCTTGACAGCAGGTAGAGGAAGGTCTCCCACATATGCCTACCAAAAATCACCCATGAAACTTGAATATTGTGCAAATTATGACCCTTGCAATTGCGCGACATACCCATACGTCGATGGGTGTAGCTGTGACAAAACATCGTGACGTACCCATACGTTGATGGGATTCCTCGGGTTAAAAACTGCTAAAATTTAAACCATAGATTTTTAATACGTTATCACTCCCATTTTTCTGTTTAAGCCTTACCGCCATCGTTGTTCCCATTGTCTAGTTTAGTATTCTCAGATTCACCTTTACCCGCTGCATGCCAGCAGACTTTGGACCCTCATGGAGCCATGGTGCTGGCCAATTTTCAACCTTTATTTTTTTTTTGCTATATATGTTAGAAATGATGGGAAAACATGGAGAACAATCATAAAAATATTCACAGAAGCCATTTAGGTTGATTTTGAGGTCGATTCTCACTGGGCAGGTGGCTGAAAACTTTGGAGTAATGTCCATAGACTTCATCGGTCGCCGCCAACACCCAGCAAGTTGAGGTAGATCTTTGTTTTCTTCATCGATAACTATGCTTTTCGAGCCAAGGACACTCTTGTTGAGTATATAGATGATATAGGAAGGCCTAAAGAGGCCTAGAGATGTTCGGGAATATCCCAGCCGATTTTTTTACACCTAATTTGAATTTTCGAATTTTGGGAAATATATCAAATCACTGACATACATGTATGTTACTGGCACTGTCCGCACATATAGGGGCCGACGTACATGTACGTTGCCAGCACAGGATGGGTTAAACTGATTGTTTGCACTCACTGATATCAGCTTAGGGTTGTTATGCCACTAGATTTTCTCCAGGAAAGCTCCAAGCTGTGCTTCATTCCACCCCAGCTTGTACAGGTCATCTGGCATGTCAGACATCTTAGTTTCATTTTCACCCTCCTTGATCATGGCATAAATTTTCCTGTAGTCCTCCTCCATTTAGGGGAGGCGGTAGCTCGATCGGTAGAGAGTTGGCTTGCGGTCCCGTGGGACCCAGGTTCGAATCCTCGCTGGTGCAGGGAACAGTTTAAGGATTTGAATTTCATTAAAGCAGGCTTTACTGATCTACCAGAAGACCCGCCGACATGTCGTAAAAATGACCCCGCTAATACCAATACACCAGTCCTGTATGAGACAGCCCTAGCATGTATTCAATATGGACGGTGGGTGTTAAGCGCCGAAGTGGTGACATGTAGATTGTAGGAGGACGACTGGGCCTTGATAGCAGGCTGTGAAGCCTACGCCCAGAGTCGGACACATAAAAAAAAAAAATGTATACATCACTTCTCAAATTCCTCTTGTATCTCAGTAAATCAGTCTTCTTATTACGTCGACTGGACCTTACTATGATAGGCTTGGGCTTGTTGTTATCCGTGGTGTGTTCTAGTTGGTGGTTTGTGCTAATGTCCATTTTTAAAATGTTAACTCCTATGTCACTGGCTAGTTTCATGACGATTTCCATGGTATCTTTGCCTTCCTTATATCTGACTCCCTTGATCCTCACATTCTCTCTCTTGCTATATTATTCCATTTGTTCTAGTTGCTAGGACTGTTGCTTCAGTTGTTTCCTGAGGTCGAGAATTACTGTGTCATTCTGTATCTCTTTGAAAATTTGTAGGTCACTTTTGAATGCATTTGTCAACCTGGTGACAACCTGATCAGTCGCAACAGAGGCACACTGTATTATCACAGGTTGCAAAGCCTTGATAGCCTCAGAGACAATAGAAGTTCTGGTTGCTTCTGAAGCACCACTGCTGTCACCTGTTGTTCGTCTTGTTTGTCTCGCCTTCTCTGGTTTCTCTCCTTTTTTTTCTTTTCAAGGTACTCACTTAAAGTTTTCTCAGGTTCACTCTCAGGTTCACACTTAAACAATGAGTTAACTTCGGAAGTGCCTTTACTGCCATTTGAAGGCCGATCTCGAGCCTCTGATCCTTTCCCAGTGTCCATATTAGTAAAACTGCTTCAACCCTTTGATCCAGTGCTATAGTACTGTTATGAAGCCGGAAGGTTCCCGATGTTCACGGTAGGCTAGTTCCGGAATCGGTACGAGTCAGAGTTGCCAGTATGCCTGCTGTTTGTAAGCATAGTTGTTTCGTAAGTCAAGCATTTATTTTTATGCTCTTTTTCTCTATAACGATTTATGTACGTGATCGTTCGTTAAATATGTAATTTAATTCAAGTTTAGTAAGTTATTTAGAGTGTTATGTAATGTAAGAAAAAATTAGCATGTTTTGATGTCTCTTTCTTGGTAACTGTGTTGCTAGGAGCAGATTAAGACCAGCACGTTTCAGAACTGTGGAGAAGTAGATCATTCTCGAACAATGCAAGGTTATATAAGGATGAGCAATGAGACACTACAGGTTTAGCTGGGCCTCAGCCAGTTTGAGTGAAGTTTATTTGGATGTCAGTGCAGTGTCAGTGAAGTTTGTATATTTTCGGTACTTGTGAAAGCAGTGAAGTGTTGCTGGCAAACAGAGAAATGTTGTAGAAGTTTGTATATTTTCGGTACTTGTGAAAACAGTGAAGTGTAATAACAATGAAGTGTTGTCAAGTATTAAGTGTAATAGAAGTTAATACATTTCGTGTAGTTTCAGTGCGTGTGAGAACAGTGAAGTGAAATTAGCAGGCATTATGTTGAGTTATTTGGAAAATAAAGACAGTGAACTTTAAGAAGCCAGTGTTTATTTTTCGCCTCAGCTGATCTTGTGTACTGTACACCTAAGGGCTGACCATAGGAAGAACGACTCACTAGGCAATGTCCGTCCTATACTGAACTACTGCGTTGGAGCCTGTGGCAGTGTGGGGACTGGGACGTAACAGTATCAATTTGTAGAAGCACCTGTTAGGAATGTCTCCTCACACTGGCCACAAGTCAGAGATGGTTAGGTAATGATTCTCTCTCTCTCTCTCTCTCTCTCTCTCTCTCTCTCACTAAGGTGAAGGTTGAGTAGTTAGGAATAACGATTGGGTACCGAGCATGCTAAATGATGGCTGACGTACAGAGATGAAGGACGGTATAGTGAGAGATGAAAGCTGGTATGGTGGAAGCTGAGGGCGGTTGTTCTGAAAACACATAAGAGAAAATATTCGTATGGTGAGAAATGATAGATGGTATGGAAGCAGATTTGGGACGGCACAGGGGGCCTGAGAGGTGAGAGTTGGTATGGAAGGAGTCTAGGGTTGGTATGGTGCGTTTTGAGGGATGATATTGGAACTAATGAAGGTTAGTTTAATAGCCAATGAAGACTGGGTTGATGGCGAATGAAAGCTGGTTTAGTGGCAGATGAGAGCTGGTTTGGTGGCAGATGATGGCTGGTTTGGTGCAAGTGAGGGCTGGTTTAATGGCAGCTAGGGCCTGTTTTGTGGCAGTGAAGGCTGATTTTGTGGTAGATGAGGGCTTGTTTGGTGGCAGATGAGAGCTTGTTTGGTGGCAGATGAAGGCTTGTTTTGTAGTAGATGAAGGCTGGTTTGGTGACAGTGAGGACTGCTTTGGTGGCAATGGGGGCTGCTTTGGTGGCAGTGAGGGCTGCTTTGGTGGCAGTGAGGGCTGCTTTGGTGACAGTGAGGACTGCTTTGGTGGCAATGGGGGCTGCTTTGGTGGCAGTGAGGGCTGCTTTGGTGAGTGAGGTCTGCTTTGGTGGCAATGAGTGCTGCTTTGGTGTCACATAAGGGCTGGAATACTAGCTAATAAGGACTGGTCTGGTGAGAGATGAGGGCTGGTCTATGGCTGTTAAGGGTTGGTTTAACCCTTAAACCGCGGGGTTGTCGAAGGCGCGCCGGGCCCATCCTGCGGGGATATTCTTGCTCTGACTGACTTTTTTTTTAAATATTTGCCAAAAATCAGTAATTAGTCCTAAAATATTAAAATTACATACGCATATGGCACATTCCTTCAGTTTTCTCCTGGGATTTTTTTTTTTTTATACACTCGTCGACTACCGTAGGACTTGCGGAGACTTCTGAAGTTGGGTAACTAAGTCTCCACTTTACACTTCCCAACTTCCCGTAATATGAATACCACTGCCAGATATTAACACTAGAAACACTATTCAATGATTTCCAAGTAGTCTGGTATCCATACTCCAAAGAATAAAACACTGCGAAAGCAATGTAAAATACGAGCGCGTATGAGCCTCCCACTCCCGCTAATTCGAGCCTCCCACTCGCGCTAATTCGAGCCTCCCACTCGCGCTAATTCGCCGCTGGTATTCTGTCATTTCTTACTCATATACACACTCTCACACTTTATTATTTCTAGTACGTTATTACACTTATATATATCTACAGGCCTTTACCGCTTCCCACACGATGTTTAGTAGGGGTAGAGGTCACAGGGCCTTTTATAATGGGTGCAAAAGCAGCAGAAATGGAGGGGCGTGATTTCACTGTGAAGGACGAGAGCGAACTGACTACAATACGTATCTCGGTAGCCAAGAGCTGAAAGTGTCAGCTGCTAATGCATATGCTAAGAAATAAGTCGTAGGAAATCTAGACAATACATAATAAATTAGGTAGTTACAGGTGAATATAAATATCACTCAGGCTTCTCCCTTCCTTTCTTTTATACATTTATATTACGAGAGTAGCTCATACGGCATATTTCGCGAGGAAAAAAAGCAGGGGAAATTAGCGAACGAGTGCAGGTTGGATGTTGCCAAGTGATAATTAGCCAATTCCAGGTGAATTGCACTATCAATTATTTTATTTTTTTAAATATATATTATTTTGTATAAGAATAGGGCATAGGGCTCATTTCAATGGATGAAAACTGGAAAAATCCGGGGAAGATTTACGTAGCGCAGAGCAGCTGAGCAGACGACACGAGAGGGTAATGGAGGGGATGTAGGGAGGGGAGTCTAGAATGGGGGAAAATGGCTAAATTGTCAACAATGGATGGGAGTACTGATGACATTAGCAGCTCTGACTATTGTTGGACATTGGCAGTGCTGATAGATGATACAAGTCACCTCCTGAAAGCCCAGACAAATTAAAAAAAAAACACAGAGGCACAGAAGTGAATTCAGGGTTGCCATTTTAGCGCGAAACGCGCTAGATTTAGCGCTTTTTGATGATTGATAGCGCGATAATTTTGAAAATAGCGCCATGGCGCTATTTGGCGCGTTTTTACCCAATTTACCTCCAGATTTAGCGATTTTACCTACATTTCAAATATACAATACTTAGTTTTCCTGGAACACTTTAAGGTATCAGAAAAAGTAGTTTAATTTTTTTTACAAAGTGATAAATCACGCAGTTTGTACTATTTACTGTGTGGACTCATGTACTTGTGGAGCAAAGTTGGACGTGTCCACGACGAGTGAGTTCCCTCACTTCCCCATACATATGTTCCTGCCTCGTCGTGGACTGGTCAGTAGAGAGTTAAACCTCGGTGTGATAAGTTGTTGCCACTTATGTCTTCCTCGATTAGCCTATTATTTCTGACTGCCTGCATCATGAGTAGCAAAATTAAAAAATACAACACTTCCGAGTTCAGTGGCTAACTGACTCCAGGATTAAAGACTGGCTATTAAAAGTAGACGGAGACGACACGAAATGTTTCTGCAAGTACTGCAAATGCACGATAGCTGCAAAGTTGAGTGATTTAGAAAGGCACAAAAAGACATTGAAACACAAGAAGGCTGAGGAACCATTTTCGTCACAAAGACAACCCAAACTTCAGTTTGTGAAACCAAGTGTTCATAGCTGAACATTGCTTTTTGAGAGTAGTGGATCATTTAAGTGCGCTCTGCAAATATCATTTCTCGGACAGTAAAGGATGTAAAGACCTAA
>JAGKTI010022964.1:0-15016 GCA_018397915.1 Birgus latro
GATCCAGCAACCTTTCTTCCCTGCTGCACCCTTTCAAACACTTCACCCTCTAAACTTCCATCCTTACTCATCACACTACCCAAGTACTTAAATGCACTCACATTCTCCATATCCTCCCCATCCAATCTCACTGTACATTCATTGACTTCACATGTCTCGAAGACCATCACTTTACTCCCTATATTCACCTTTAGATTCCATTTCTTACACACTCTCCCAAACTCATCCACCAAGCCTTGCAGCTCCCCTTCGTCTTCACTTAACAACACAATATCATCTGCAAACAACAGTACAGGGAGTTTCCAAACACTGCCCTCTCTCACTAGGGCCGCTCCAACATCCACTGCCCTACCTTGTATCTCTTTTATAACCCCATCCATATACAGATTGAGCAACCATGGAGACATGACACATCCTTGTTTCAATCCAACCTTCAAATGGAAAGATTCACTCAGTTCACCATCCACACGCACTGCAGCTTAGCACCCTTATATATACTTTTCACGGCCTTCAACAACTTCCCATCTATTCCGTATATTCTTAATACTTTCCACAACCCTTTTTGATATTAAAATTAGCCAGTTTCTGACTTGCTCAAGCTACTTTTTTTAGTGGTAGGTGGTGGCAACAATCATTTGATGTAGTGCTGCCTTCTTCTTCCTTCACCATTATTATTATTTTTCTGTCTGCCCTTCTTTCTTCATGTTTCTTCCATCTTTCGTGTCACTTTTTAGTACTCTTCTTTCCTTTTTCAGGTGGCTTTACATTTATTGACAAGCCAAATGATTTATGGTTAGCCAGGAAACCATGCTTACAGGAAACCATTTACAACGCTGGGTGATAACCGTATAACCAGTTCACGTGTGTTCCCTACTTGTCAGCAAGTGGGTTGGCAGAGAGGTAGTGCCTCTTCCCATAAAACAACCAACTCAAAGTCAAACAGCCACCCCTTATGGGATTATGGCATCTGGCTGTAGATTCTTTTTACAGCTCATTTTTTTTGTTTTTTTGTTGAGGAAGGAACAAAAAATTTAATGAAAAAATAGGGCTGTACAGCAGATTACAGGTGTCCATTTATAAAAATTCAGTAACAGTTGGACTTGAACTGCTGAAAGTTGAAATTTGAGGGGAAGCTAGAAAGGTGGCAATTTTAGACCAAGGTAAAATGAAAAGCATTTAGCATTATTTTAATTCCACAGTTGGCCCATGTGCGCTAGACTTCAGCCGCATGAAGACAGTGGACCACCTATGGACAGATCCCCCAGCAGATGAGTTGGTCCAGCGGCATCTCATATCCTCACCCCACCCAGCTGGTCCAGCCACACCACCAGCCCCTAGACGACCGGGATTGCATGTGAGTTACTTATTATTATTATCATTATTATTATTATTAGTTTGCCCTCCTGTGTTTTCTCTTGCCTTGCTTTCTGGACCTTGCCTAACCCTATCCTTTAGTGTGAAAAGGAGTTGATGGTGATCATGGTGATGATTATAGTACTGGTGTTATTATTATTATTATTATTGTATTATTATTATTATTATTGTATTATTATTATTATTATTATTATTATTATTGAGGGCATTGCTAGACTGGTACTGTAAGTTGCTGTTATGTAACCGTGGCACATCTGTAACACAGAGTAAGAAGGAAGAAAGGTTTGCAGGCTTTCTTAGTTCTCTGTAGCAGTCTTTATATCTGTCTCATTTTCTGTCTGCATTCGTGCATCAGTTTCCACATTTCTATTGTATTTGTTGTGGCCCCAGACTCACTTGAACATGAACCTAATGGACTGCAGGCATAAGTTACCCATCTCTTGCAGTTCACTATCCTCCTTTGAGGGCATAGAGAGGAGTAGAGGGCCATTAATATAACATTTGTATAATTGGGCACCACGTAGGTGCCACTGTGTGAAGGAATCTCTTTCCAGCATCTCCACGTTTATAAATACCATTTAACAACTTACAATGTTTTTGTAGATTTCACATGTATTAGGTACCCCTGAAAATCTTGCCATTTGTAAAGTTGTGGATTGTGAGTTGCATAACATGATTAGATAGGTACTGGTCAGTCAAAAAGGAACCACTGTATGTGATTGATAACAGTAGTTGGTTTGTTTTCATCTGATGGAACTTGTCCATTCCCCCAGCTTGAATATGTTACTATGTTGTGGTTGCATGAAATTCTGTGACCTTTAGTTATGAGGCAGGAATGAGTCTCCTTGGACACTGTTTAAATCAACCCCAGCCATACTATATTTTGCTGTCAGCCAAACTGAAAAGGGGGTTAGGAATCATTTGAAGATTAGAAGAAATGCTCTGTAGTCACATGGTTGTCACTCGTAGGCAGGAAACTCAGCCACAAGTACAGTTATGTGTGCAGACATAAATACTCATCCACTTTTTTTGTGATATATAATGAGACACAGCAATGACTTTCAACACCCAGTGATGCAATTTTCAAAACCTGGCCAATTTTTCAGAATACTATGCAAGAGTTTTGTATATGTTTAGCTGAAAGTTGGGGCAGTTACTATTATCTGCAGCTGTGTGCTGTATTAAGAGTTCAAACTGGAGCTTTGGTGTTATTATGAGTTATATTAAACATGTTGAGTACTTTTTTCCCAGCAGTTTTCAAAAACTGTTTGGGAGTAACTAGGTGGTAGTCATGCTTAATTAGCCTCCTCAGTCTAATGATGTCTTTTTTATCTAATTACTGTCAGATAATTTTATTAAACTTTGGGGAGTTGCCTGTTAATGAAGGGGTTAGTGAAGGATATATTGAGCTCTTTCTGGTAAAAAAATGTCTCCTAAGCTGAGTACAATTGTTTATATTAACCAAGAATAAATCACCATATTGAAGTGGTTATACTCTAGGTCATTGAACAACTTTAGTAGTTCCTTGGCTGAGCTTAGTTTGGGGTTCCTTTTGAGGAAGCATGGCATTGTTCTGATGATGGTGGTGATGTGTATGTTTCATGTTGAATTCGAATGTAAAAATAATCTGCAGGCACTTGATAAACATGCTTGTTTTGGTGTTTGTAAATACTATACTTGTATATTTGTGGCCTCCATCTGCTCTCTCTCATTCCTTTTTTCTTCCTTTGTCACCAGCTGCTCTCTCTTTGTGTCTGTTTCTTATCTTTCACTGATTTGTGACCCTTCTCTGCTGTCTCACTTTCATTTTTTTTTTAACCTAATTTTTGGCTTCTGTCTGCTCTTTCCTCTAATTTGTGGCTGTCTCTGCTCTCTTTCTCCATCCTTATTTTCTTTTGCTGACTCATAAGTGTTCTCAGTAATTGTTGACCTTGTTTTCCTCTTGCCTGCTGAGAGGATGCGACTCAAGGAGGCAAATCTAAAGTAAGTCACAGTCATCTTCTCCATACAAATAACAATGAGTAAATCCGCCTACAAGACTTGGTGCGGAGATTTTTATAGATCCACCTCACTGGAGTGTTCACTGGCTCTTTTGAACCCAGGTTTTCATATAGTATTCACCTCACCAAGATTTTCAATTATTATAGTCAAGCACCTACTCTTATGCACTTTTGAAACTATTCTAGAACTACTGCACTTACCGGTATATTCTTAGTGGTTAAAGTATTTGACTTATTGGTTACAGTACTGTATTTGATTATGATTGTAGTTTAGGTATTTACTTAAGCACACTTAGAAATTTAAATGTTTTGCTTTCAAACTGATAAGAAGATTACAGGGTGTCAGAATTGTCACTGTGCAGTTTTAGACACTGCCACAATTCACATTGTCTTACTTCATGCTATTTCATCACACACACTGAGTGATGCGGAGCCTACTTTGGTGCCACTGTTAACTGGGTCGAGAGACACAAATGTGTTGTCCATCTAGGAACCAAACTTTCACTCTTCCCTACATCTTGCTGTGGTGAGATGCTGTCTGCTGCAAGGGAACATCGGTTCACTGCACGGGACAGCCCTGCAGGTGCAGTTTCTTGCCTGTGATTGATGGGTCTACTCAGTTAGACAGACTGGGGTTGTTCTACTACTACTACTCCTACTACTACTACTGCTATTGCTACTGCTACTGCTACTACTACACCACACACATCACACTGCAACACTACATATAATATTTACATTGCCACACCGTACAGAAAACTCAGATTATCACATTTCATACACAACTACATCTCATAGTTCTACACTTTACAGTACATTCTCATTTCATACACATCCCTACCTCATACTCCCACATCACACATAAAACTCACTATCCCTCACCTTACACTCCTACAACTCCTTCCATGTACTGTACCTCACAGAGACCTTTCCAACACCCTGTACCTAACACACTGTCACTGTTTCAGTGACACCTCTGGTATGATGATTTCTTTTATAATATATTCTTGCAACCCTTAAATGATTTTATGCAGTTTAGGTAAGATCTCTCACAATAAAAGGGCTTGAAACAGTCCCCAGTAATCTTCACAATACAGAGGTCTTTCCTTGGGCTGAATAGTGGTCTGGCAATGGCAAGGAAAAAGTATAGTAGTAGTAGTTATAGCCCCAGGTTCATCTGAAATGTGGACCCAGCAGACTGCAAAATGAAGTTGTCCTCTTGCAGTCCACCATCTTTCATTCAGGGGATAGGGAGGAAGCTGAGGGATATTTGTATAACCATGCAGTTGAGCTGCCACCACATGAAGGCATCTGTCACTGGCCCCAGAAAAACAGTATAAAGGGAATCATCATATTCAAGAGGTTAAACTAGTTTCCCTTGTGTACGGTTCTCAGCAAAAGTCCTGTCACCTCTTTGTGTTTTCTGTCTGTGGTGGATCGGAGGCAGATGATACTGATGACAATGAACTGTGACCAGAAAAAACGTCATAGTCGAGTTGCTGCAAAATGAAGAGGCTGATTATCAAAAGTCCAAGGAGAGAAGTAAGAAAGGTGACAGTACCCTTGTTGTCAGTTGTACATAAGAAATATTTCCCATCACAATACATTCCCTGTGTGGAAAAATGAAAGCCCCATTAACAGGCATAGAAAGCAGTACAAAATACAAAATACAGTACTCTGAATGCCTGTGAGTTAAAAATAAACTAATGAGCATAAATTTTAGATACTTAAGCATTGATTTTACATCTGTGCACCCCTCACTCACTTGCCTCACAGTGTGGCATTCTTGCAGGACAAATGGGCATGAATACAAGCACATTTATCCCCATCACTATGAGAGATATCCCTAATAAGGTCTGATTGGTAGCAAGAATAAAATAAAAAGGACTTTATTTCTACTGATAGGATTGATGGATAACGTTTTTAACTCCTTAACCCCTTGAATGCAATGATGTATTTTCTCACTGTATTCTTGTGGTATAGACATTTTCATTCAACTCAAGAAGGATCTGCAGTACCTAAGGGGTCAGTAAAGGTTATATGAAATTCCTCCACTTGAAAAGACTCTCCTTAGCTGAATTAACTTGTCTGAAGGTAGCAACAGACTAACAGTAAACTAAAAATATGTCACCAGATTGAAGGGGTTAATTATAGGAGGTCTCCTTAACTGAATACGTTATCTGATGATAGGAGTAATGAAAAAAGACAAATGTCTTTATAATGGAGGGATTAAGGGAAATTGTTTCTAAGGCCTTCATTATCAAAGGTCTGCTCTAATCTGATTAAAATTGTTTGTTGATAGCAAGATTGGAAAATTAAAGATGTCTTGTTACTGAAATGATGATGACTGATTCTAACACTTTCATTTGAGAGGATTTTGCCAAGACGAATAAAGTAATCTGGCTGCAGCGAGAAATACATTGCAAACTCTCAGATCCTAAATGCCTAGTTGCAAAGGCTTCATGGAAATTGGGGTATTTTGGAAAGTGGAATCATAATGACAATGATGAGAAAAATCATGTAATAAACAGTCTAGAGTACAGTGAATAGTAAATACAATAAAGTACTTTGCATTAGTAATTTATCATCTGCTGTACATGTTTATGAAAGAACTTGCCCTCAGATATGCATTGAATGTGTGAGAACATGTGATATCGACACCCCTCTATAGCATGAGCATTTTGAAAAGTGGAGGTTTCTGGAAATCAGATTTTTGGCTTCGGTAGTTTGTACTGTACTAATATATGACCTTATCATAATTAAGGGGTTAGTGCTGTGTAATTCACTCATTAACCCCTTCACCTCAAGGACATCTTATGCATTTTGTTCTTGCTACACCTAGATGACTTTATTCAGCTTAAGAGAGGGAGACACTGTATTTTCTAGTTGTGGTAAAATTCTGTGGTAGGTGGGGGCACTCACCATCCACCCACTCGATATAGTGCTTCATTGGGTGTCTGCTCTTTCCTCCCTTCCTTCCTCGTGTCTTTCTTTCCTTTATTCTTTCTGCTTCCTTCTGCCTGGGGGTGACTTTACACTCCCTCCTCTTTCTTTCCTTCATTCTTTCCTCTTCCTTCTGCCTGTGAGTGGCTGTACACTGAGTGACAAGCCAAATGGTTTCCTGTACACCAGGAAACCATTTACCATGCTGGATGGTAACCATATAACCAAATTATGGCACCTGGTGGTTTATTGGGTAATTAAGGCGCTCCAATCAGATTGAGCCAGTGTAGGTTTATTGCTCACTTAATGCCACTCAGGGATGAGTGAGGCTGGTCACTCTCATCTTAAATGTCAGGACCAACTTGCCTAGCCCTGAGCTCCTACGCTCCTCATAGAGCGTCATAGGATTTGATGATGGGTGGATGTATGGTAAAATGTGTTTGAATCTCTGTTCCTGTAGTGTTTTTGTTTGCACCAGTTCGTTGCTCTATTGATGATATCTCAGTGAAGAGAATATTTATGTGTAATGATATGTATTAATGCACTTTTCTCATGATTGCATCCTCTGTAAAATTTATGCTGATGTAATTGTGTTTTTTTGGTGGTTATAGTGATGTGTTTTTTAGTTGGTTGGTTTTTAATGTCATTATTTTAAATATCTACAATACCCTGCTATCTTTTGTTTATTATGCCTCTTACCCCTAGATCATTTTATTCAGCTTTAACTTATTTTTCAGTAACCTCTCAAGTACACGTGTGTTTTATAATTTATTCATGCTACTGCCAGATTTGTTTTAAGCTTAGAAAAAACTCATAGTTGCAGATGGAATTAACTTAGTACTTTTGCATTTGTAACCTTCTTTTTATTTCTAGTATCAGAGTTTTTAGTAGAGATAAAAAAGTTAGTCCTTGGAACTCCTTTATTACTGAAAATCTCAGTGTCCCGTGTACCAAGATGAGTCCCGAGGCAGCTGTACGGTGCAGCTACACAAGTGCTTGGTTAGTGTTAATGTTAAGTGATGTAATCTGGACATTCCTGCCTTAGAAATTCACTTGACTGGTGACAAATCCAATACTGTATGGCAAATCACTGTCAGAACAATTGCAAAAATTGCAGGTTCATGAGAATTCAGCTGTGTTCTTCACCATACTGTACTTCGATTGTAAATTAGGTGGAATTGATTCTGCATCCCTGTGGCATAAAAGGTAAGTAAATTATGCATCCATGGACAAAATGTTGTGCAATTTGGTGATGGGGGATGATGATGAAAGCACAGTAATATTACAGCCCAGTTGCTTTTATGCTGTATGAGTAGTATACATTTTAGGTATGAACATAGGTATATACAGATTGTTTCTGTATTAACCCCCTGAGTATGGTGGCCTTTTTCCCCCCCAAGTTTAGCTGGTGCTACATGATTGATTTAAGTTTGCTTAGAAGAAACTCTTGTGGTGTGTAAGTTATTAGCCAGTAAGGTTATTTAGGTTAGGTTAGGTTAGGTTGAATTGGTTGTGTTTTGTTAGGTTATTTTAAGTTGGTCAAGGTAGATCATGTTATGTTAGGTCCGTTTAGGTTAGGTTAGGTTAGGCTAGTTACATCTTTTACATTGATTATAGTCTGTCTGCTATGATTTTTTTTTCCAGAGTGACCCCTCATAGTGAAGGTATTACAAGTTACAGTATTTCCACTAATCGCTGTATTATGATCATGTCCGTTATATCTTACTCTGGCTTCCATTGTGTGAGGAGACATCTTGTAGTGATGGGATGCCTTGCTTCCACATTTTATTTATTTATTTTTTTGTATGTACTGTATTCACTGTCATGTTTATACAGTGGATTTCCATTTTTGTTTCTGAACATTCCAAATTCAGTTTTTGGTTCATTTAGTCATAATTCCAGTGGCGGTCTGCTATGTTTATGCAGTGAATTTCAGTGGTAGATTCTTGTGTTTGTCTTTGATTCTTTGTGCCATAGATTCCAGTGTCTGATTTTTTTTTTTTTTTAATGAGTTCCAGTGTTTGCGTATTGTGCTTTTATAGGATAGATTGTGTTTCCTGGGAGGGATGCCTTCATGTCATGGCACCAGTATAACTTGGTGGCCAAACTACCAGGTTGTACAGGATGACTGAGATGGTATGGCTATTTTGAAAGAATGAGAGGTTAATTGTGCTCATTTTATTCAAATAACCTAAAATTGTCATCTCTCTATCTTGACTGCTGAGTTGCAGCAGAGTACATACTGTAACACTAAAAAGTAAAGCTAGTTATGAAGAAGTTCAATGGAAAGGTGTTGTAGGATTGTCTTTTTCTGACACCAGGCTACATGAAATAAGCTGCAAAAGGGAAAAAAGAAAATCATAGCCAGATTGAGATAAAAGAAAGTAGGCGAGGAGCAGACCTAAGAAGACATGGAGTGAGATCTTATTCATGTAAAGACCTCAGAACAAAGGGATTAACTAGAGATGCTGCAAAAGATGGAGTAACCTGGAGAGCAGCTGTTAGATGACCAAGACTTACACATGTTAGTATATCCAAGGCCTTTATAAATGTGAATGTAAAAAATATTGATCACTTGTTTGTTTTTACACTAGGTTGAGTTTGTTTTTATTCTGATGTTTTTCTGTAGTACATTTCTGTGGTACACTTCTACATTACATTTTATAAATTCTGCAGTATATTTACTTGTGAGGTAAGTTTCTACAGTACTTTTTGATGGTAGGCCAGTTTTCAGTCCCAAATCATCCATATTGAATCTTTTGATGTTACATACAGTATGTTTATGTTCTTTATTGTGTCATTTGTTATTGAAAACACAGTATATTTTATTATTTTATTATTGGTTTACATTGTGTTTTTATGGTATCTATATGTTCTTTATTTTATCACTTTTTATTTGAGAATGCAGTTTCGCTTTGTTGCATTTTGTTTTTGAGGATCCAACATGCCTGCATGAGTCGGCCTCAGTCACCTAATGGTGGCTCTCCACGCTGCTCGATCTCTGGCAGCTTCCCTTTTCAGTCCCTTATCCCTGAGATCACTCTCAGTGGCCTCATCCCAGGTCTTTTTCAGTCTGTCTTTCGCAACCCTACTCCTAACGCTAACACTTCTCTTTTTCTGCACCCAGTTGTCATCCCCATCCTTACCACATGCCCAGATCATCTCAATATACCTCTCCTTATCACAACGCCAAATCTTTCCAGTCACATCCTTCTTCCCAACTCTTCCGTCATAAACCTAGCCCCCTTAGGCCTCACACTCAGGGAAGCATTGCACATCCACCTAACCGTTGTCATTTCTGTACGTTTGAGCCTGTGAATATCCTCCTCCTTTACTGCCCAGGTCTCACTACCTTAGCACAGAGGGAGAGCTCTCTCAGTGTCAGGAGAGGCAGCAGCTCACTAAACCTCTTCCAACCACTCCTCTCTCTAGCCACAGAGCTAGCACCAGCCCCACCTCCAGTACATAACATGTCTCCTAAATAACAAAACTCTTCCACACACCCAAGAGACTCACCAGTAAGTTCCATCCTTTCACGCCTGACAATCTCCACCTGCTCTCCTGGAAACACTGCACACATGAAATCAGCATTATCTTGCAGTCTACTTCTAATACTAGATCTCTTATGCACCCACTTATCACAAACACTGCACAAGATGGAATTACTTCCCTCGCCCTTGTGGCAAATCGCACATGGCCACTCTCCCTCTTCTTTGACAGTACTGCCACCAGCCCTGGATACCATCACCTTTGTTTTATCTGCATTTACTCTCAGGCCCTTGTGCCCCATACCATCTCTCCACTTCCTAAATCTTTCCTCTGCCTCCCTTTCATTCTCTGCTGTCAGCCAAACCTTCAGCATACAATATCTCCCACAGCAGTCAAATTCTGAAGTCACATGAGAGGGCTTCAAGCACCATGATAGACAACATGAGGCTCATGACTGACCCCTGATGCACACCAACATTCACAGAAAACTCATCACTCAAATCTCCATTCATCCTTACCTGGGTACCCAGCCACTCCTTTGTCACGCTTTCTCATTGCCTACATGACCACCTCTCTAGGGACTCTGTCAAAGGCCTTCTCCAAATCAGCAAAAAGTAGTTCCCTTTTCTTTCATATGTATTTTTCCTGAAGCTGTTGATCAATGAATATGGCATCAGTGGTGTCTTTGCCTAACATAAACCCAAACTGCATCTCATCAATATTCACTCTTTCTCTAATCATGCCTTCTTGAACTCTCTGCATTACCTTTATTATCTGATCCAAAAGCTTTATGCCTCTATAATTTCCTCTTTCCAGAGCATCACCCATCCCCTTGTACACATTTACAGTTACACTCTTCAGCCAATCATCTGAGACAACACACTGATATATAATCATATTTATCAAGTCTGTGACTAACCCCACTCCTATATCTCCTGAGGCTGTCAGCATTTCAGCAGTCAACTCAGACACACTTGCTGCCTTCCTCACCTGCATCCTGCCTGTTGCCGTGCTCACAGTAACAGCATCAATCAAAGGCCAAGGGCCAGACACTGGATCTGCTGGCTCCAAACCTTCCCTGCCCCAAACTCTTCATGCAACAACCAGTTGTAGTGCTCTCTCCATGCATTTTTATTATCACCACTGTTCACCACTACCTTTCCTTCATCATTCATCACACACTGCTCACCTGTGATATCCTTATTCTCCCTCCTCATCTGATTTGCCACAGTATATTTTATTATTGGTTTTACAGTATGTTTTTATGGCATGGATCTTGAATGCAACCTGTAGCTAATGGTGCACCTTCACAGTAGACTGTGGCACAGGTTTTATTATTCCATTCCATTCCCATCAGTACCGCAAGCCCGTCAGCTGCAACAGTGAGGATGCCAGCACGGGAACAGGTGGTGGGGCAGGGCAGAGGCCAGCACCACTCAATGCCAGGGACTATGTGGAGAGTCTACACCAGAACAACAAAGCCACACTACTATATGGCAAGAATAACGTTCATGTTCAGCCGGTGAGTTTTTATCATCAACAGCAGCAGTATCATTATTATAATTTTTCATGATTATTACAGCATCATCATTCAGCAGTCACTCAACACCTGGGACTAAGTAGAATTTATACCTATATGACAAAAGTGACTAAATGTAGTTGGTATGGTAAGTTTTTATCTTCAGCAACTGCACTACTAGTATTTTCATCAATATTACAGTATCATCTTTACTTATCATAATGAACTCAACTTATGGGGCAAAATGGAAAGTTTGTACCAGAACAACAAAGCTACACTCCTCTATGTCAAGAATAATGGCTATGGCTGCTGAGCTTGAAATTTTAATTCTCATGGCAAAAGTTTTCATATTCAGCTGTACTTTCCAACTTGGCTTAAATTCCCATCTCTCCAGCTTGAATGCAGACTTGTAAGTACAGTTTAGTATAGATTGACACTAGATTATGAAGCTAGTTGCAAAGAGGTGCTGTCGAAAGTATGTAGAGTGGTATAGCCTCCTTCTGCCCCAGAACTGTGTGAAATGACCTGTAAATGGATGAAAATCTGGGTCAAATTAGAGTAAAAACAGTACAGTTTGTTGTAGATGGGTCACAGTTATGATGATGATGATGAAAGTTACAATGAGGAGAGAGAGTTTTTATTTTAGTACTGAATACTTTGATGAATAAAAGTAGTTTTGTATGTCTCATATTACTTCTTTTTGGTTACATCAGAAGGAGCAGCTGGATGCCATGCCGGGTTACATGTCCCTCCACCAAACCACCGAGGGTCTGGTCATTAAGTGGACACCCAACCACTTAATGAATGGTTGCTGTCCTGATACCACCGAGGATAAGAGGTCAGTTCTAGTGGAGTCATGTTTTTCCTTTATTCTTTGCTCTGTACTGTGTTTTATCTGTGATTTGATGGTTAGAGTGGCTCATTTGAAAAAAGTCCTGCTGTGTGTATGAGTTTGATCTCCAAAAGTTGATTGGAATTACCATAATTAGTTATGTAATATCACCAGGGGAAATGGTAGCTTGGTCATCTATTGTTTAATATACTGGACCACAGTAACCACAAGCTAGACTTTATTTATTTATTTATTTATTTTTTCATGTGTCTAGTTTTTGTTGATGCTTATACAGGCAGTCGACACTTAAGGTCTACTGATGAATATTTGCATGCAAAATGGTACACATTAAGTGAAATAACTATATGTGATATTAATTTTTGCACATTACAAAAAAGTTAAAAGCCTGAAGAGCACTCATTTTGGAATGCAATCTTTGGATTGAAAGGTGGATGTATTTGAATTGCAGTTAAGAAAAAGAAAAAAAAACTTTAAAAAAGCCTTAGATGAGTCAACTTCAAATGAGGTTACTTTAGTGTGTGAAAAGAACTGCACAGTCTTGTCACATATGTAGAGAGAACATATGTGGACATCCTAAGTACTGGCCCGATCAAATACATGTTTCATTCATATGTCCCTGCTTATTGAAGGAAGTGTCCCTAAAATCTTCATACTCAACTTGCTGGGGACAATGTGTAACTGTTACTTTGCTTGCACTGCCGTTAACCTATGACATAAAGGTTTAAGACTTTATGTGTTCTCCATTTTGTATTTCAGCCCTGTGCTCAATATTATACTCTCATTACCCTCACTTGTCCCAGATTTTCTTCCCTCTGCAGCTTCTTTCACATAGCTCAGTGGCAGAAAACAACAGTGCAACAGCTGTACATCCTTTCCATAGCACTTCTGTGTCTCTAGCATTGTATTCTAGAAAGGCATCATACTGAAGGTGTTAGGATGGTAGAAATGAGTATTTTATCATCTTGTTACTCACTTTCTTCTATGTTAGTTTTATTTAAGGTAATATCATAAATTATCTCTGATGGAGAATGACCATTGGGTGCAGAAAGTGAAAAGTGTGAATGATGGGAGTAGGGCTGCAAGAGGCAGACTGAAAAAGACCTGAGACAGGGTCATAGAAAGTGACCTCAGGGATAAGGGACTGAATGAGGAGGCTGCCAGAGATCAAGCAGCATGGAGAGCTGCCATTAGGTAACCAGAGCCAATGCATGCAGACATGTTGGAGCCTTTATAAACAGTATGATATGATATGATTAACCCCTTTACTAGAAAAATTAATATTTAATTGTTGAAAACAGGGTCCATTGAAAGTGATGGCTGTACAATCTTGAGTTTTTTTCAGTCATTTCTGTCATATAATGCGTCTGTTGTTTTTGTATATCTGTAAATGTACTGTACCCAGTACTGTTGTAGGTGGGGGCACCCATCATCCACTCACTCAGTGTAGTGACACTCGTTTTGTTTTGTTTCGTTTTTGAAGGCTCCAACATGCTTGCATGCATCGGCCTTGTTCACCTAATGGTGGCTTTCCATGCTGCTCGATCTTTGGCAGTCTCCCTGTTCAGTCCCTTAACCCTAAGTCACACTTAATGACCTCATCCCATGTCTTTCTTGGTCTACCCCTCCCAACCCCTCCCCCAATATTAACACTTCTCACCCTCTGTACCCAATTATCATCCCCCAGGCTCTCCACATGTCCAAACCACCTCAGCCTACCTCTCCCCATCACAACACCAATACACTCCAGTCCCATCCTACCTCTCAACTCTTCCATCATAAACCCAGGCCCCCCAGGCCTTGCATGCAGGGACGCACTGCACATCCACCTAATCATTGTCATTTCTGTACGTTTAAACCTGCAAATATCCTCTTCCTTTACTGCCCAGGTCTCACTACCATACATCATCACACTCCTAACACATGCTGCATACAAAGACCCCTTAGCACGTAAGGAGAGTCCTCTCAATGTCAGGAAAGGCAACAGCTCCCTGAACTTCTTCCAACCACTTCTCACCCTAGCAACCGAGCTAACTCCAGCCCCACCTCCGGCACATAACATGTCTCCCAAATAACAATACTCCTTCACACACTCAAGAGACTCACCTGCAAGTTCAACCCTCTCACGCCTAACAATCTCCACCTACCCTCCCCAACATGCCGCACACATAAAATCAGTATTATCTTGCAGTCTACCTCTAATACCACTACATCTCTTGTGCACCCATTTATCACAAACACTACACAAGATGGAATTACTTCCCACACCTTTGTGGCAAACTGCACATGGCCACTCTCCCTCTCCTCTGATTGTACTGCCACCAACCCTAGAAATCATCACTTTTGTTTTATCTGCATTTACCCTTAAGCCTTTGTATCCCATACCATCTCTCCACTTCTTAAATCTTTCCTCCGCCTCCTTTTCATTCTCTGCAATCAGCACCAAATCATCAGCATACAATATCTCCCATGGGAGTCCATCTCTGAAGTCATGTGAGAGGGCTTCATGCACCATGATAAACAACAAGGGACTCAAAACTGACCCCTGATGCACACCAACATTCACGGAAAACTCATCACTCAAAACTCCATTCACTCTTACCTGGGTGCGAGCACCCACGTACATGGCCATAACTACCCTAACCAGCCACTCTTCCAACCCTAGCTTTCTCATTGTGCACTTCACCACCTCTCTAGGGACTCTGTCAAAGGCCTTTTCCAAATCAACAAAAACAAAATACAGTTCCATTTTCTTTCCAATATATTTTTCCTGAAGCTGTCGAACAATGAATATGGCATCAGTGGTCCCCCTGCCTGGCATAAACCCAAACTGCATCTCAT
>JAGKTI010022965.1:0-15016 GCA_018397915.1 Birgus latro
ACACACACACACACACACACACACACACACACACACACACACACACAGAGGTAAAATCAGCATGTGAGCGGCGTTAATGTAAGAGGTCGGGTCATCACATCTAACCTCTGTGAAGCTGTTAGTGTAGGCCGAGTCGGTGGTGAGGTGGTCTGCTGTGTCAAGGACGAATCCCGGCTGGAGCAGGGAACGGCTTCAAGGATCTGAACTTCGTGAGTGAAGGCTTAATCATCTACCATAAGACTCGCATACATGCAGTAAAAACACAGTCACTATTACCAGTATACCAGCCCTGCATATCATGAGACAGCCATACCACAAAGTCATTATGGACAGTGAGTGTTAGCGCCGAAGTGGTGACATGTGGAGGTGCATGGTACGTATAGAAGGATTGTTGGGTCTCAAGGAACGAGCTGTTAAAGTCTTTGATCAGAGTCGAATGCGTGAAAATATCATCATGCAAAAATATTTTTCAGACAGGAATTCTTCATTTCTTAACAATGTACTTAGACGAAATATCTTGGGCCACAAAATGTCACCTTCCCCAGGCCAGTTAATTCACCATATAACGGCAATGAACACTAGCAGATTAAAATAACGTTTTATCCTATATACTTGCCAACTCTTGGAACTTTTCTTTTCCTGTAGGATTTTACGATGACAGAAGAGTTGCGAAACCTTGGCATTAGGAAGCTGAGAGATGTTACCATTCTGGAGGTTTTTGCTTTTGTCCTGAACTGAGCTCGTACAGCAAATTACACAGTCGTGATTAAATTAAATGTCAGTTTTTAGTGCCAAAAAATAAATGTTGAAAGGGAATTCTTGTTGAAATTAATAGTAATCCGAGAGTTTTTGTTAAATATTTGAACTTTACTTGTAAGTGATAGAGAAGGTATTTACCTGTACTGTAACACGTATAGCGACGCATGTATTGAGTCAGAAAAACCGTCGAGGACTAATGTGTGTGTGTGTGTGTGTGTGTGTGTGTGTGTGTGTGTGTGTGTGTCACAGTTTTATTGGCTGAGGTCGTATTGCTTTGATATGTCTCTGTCGACCAGCTGGCCTTCGCTTTAGGGTCAGGGGACATGCAGATTCTGTCCCTCGTGTATGCCTCTGCTATGGAAACTACCTTCCTTATTCTGTCTTTCCCACTGACTATGACCTCCTAATTTGTAATCATAATGTGCCCAGACATCTTGAAATGAACGGATCTTGAATTTAGCTATTTCTTTTTTCAGGGACAAGTTTTGCAAGATATTCGACTTCTTTTTATTTTTTTCCGTTTTGCATAAAGAAAAAAAATGAGAAGAGGTATGTGTGGGGCTGCCAGTCTTAAGTTAGATCTCATTCTTGTCTGAGGAAACTGATTTTGCTCTTTGCTTGTCGATAGAGGTTAAAAAAATATGTAAATCCTGAAATGGAGTTGGGTTCGTCGGATGGAGAGAGTGTTTTGATGGAGGGACAAAGTTGACAGTCTTCCGCCAACGCACAGAAGTGATAACGTGATGTGTGCCCCGTTTTCTCCTTCAAACAATTCTTTATTTTCCCCGGGTTATAAAAGGAAACGTGGTGTATGTTTTATGTGAGTGAAGTGTTTCCTGAAATAATGTAATCTCTCTCTCTCTCTCTCTCTCTCTCTCTCTCTCTCTCTCTCTCTCTTAGATATAATCGGACTAAATTGCTATCGCATGCATGTGTTTTTAGGTAAATTGATTTACGGCTACTATAAGTGTACGTGATAAATTCAATTATATTTTTTCCCACTATATAAATTGCTCACACTAGTGTTATAGAATAATCCTGCTTTATATCACTATACTGTCTCAAAGTAGCTACATCTAATGAGGAGGTGTAGATAAAGGTGAGTAATAATATGTGTGAGATCTCTTGGAACGAGAGTAATGATTATACGGTTATTGCAATATTCAGTTAAGACGAATTTGTAAGTACGCCACACTCACGACAAACGCTCTTACCGGGAGAAAGAAGCTCAGCCTAGGTCAGCTTTCCATGAACTACACATTCTTAATTCAATCGCCTTACCCCTGAGACTCCCTTCCCATCCCAGTCCTTTTCACTCTCTTTTCTCTTCCTCGCCGCCCTTCCCATCTCAACTCTTTTCACTCACTTTTCACTCCCTCACCGTTCTTCCCTCTCATCGTCTGTCTCCCTCACCACTCCTCCCTGTCACCTGTCATGGCCACAGGGCTCAAGTATCGGGCTAAGGCGACAGCTGAAAGTGGTTGTCAGGGGTGGTGGTGAAACACTGACCATGCTCTGAGTAAACTGAACGTTTCTTGCGTTTTTCTCTTTTTTCTTTTTATACACAGTGTTAGACCTGTTGGATATTTGTCATGGCTGGGGACGCCCACACCAGCTCACTTAATACAACTGTACCATCAAGTGGCTGAATGACAATCCGAAGCGTTTGCTGTAACCCAAGAGACTATTTACTAGGACTATTTTCGTGCTGCCATTTGAGCGGTCACAATAGGTAGCAACCTGAGGTTTCCTGGGAAGTGAGTGATGGAGAAATATATTCTGCGATCAATATTCGGTCAAACTGGCAGTACGAAAATACAGCTTATGTTGAATGGTAATCATAAAACTAATTATTATGGCCTGAACACTTATTATATATTCTTAGAAGGCTGTGAATGATCAAAGTTTATGGTATTACCATTATTAGGCCTCAAATGCCAGCTTTAAAGACCTGTCCGCCATTCACCCCTCGCTGGCACGAAAGAGTGTGCTCGCAGCGAAACAGACGGCTCCATAGCACCTCCTTCCTACGATATTATAATGCATACAAAACCTAAATATCTAGTTTCGAGTCCTCCGACATCCCCAGAAATGACAATAAGAGACAGACTTTTACGTTTAGATTGATAGACAGAGATAGATACATAGAGAGATAGATAGACAGATAGACAGTAAAATATAAACTTTAAACAAAGACCAAAAACCACGAGAACATGGCCCACAGTACCTGCTTGCCAGTAGCTGGTGGCCTTGACCCTCCTCCCCCCTCACTCCTCACCGCTACTGAATCACGTCACCACCATCGCTCCTGGCTTCCCTCACGTTATTTTTACCTTCTCGCCGTCCTCTCCAGCGGTGAAACTGCAACGGATTACTGTCAGAGGCTCACGAGAACAAACCACTCTCAGAAAGTCACAAGAATAGAATTAGTTTATATTCTCTGGCGATTTCAGTACTTCACTCACCTCAACAAGTGAACACACCTAAAGGAAGTTAAAACAATATCAGAGCTGTTTATTTTTTCCTGGCCTTGATATGCTGTACTTTATTCACCTCAACACAAGAACACTCAACTCGAAAAAGTTAAAATGATAGTACTAATCTCAAAGTTCTTTTCCAGTTTGATAATCTATAGTTTTCTCGACTTAGAACGCAACACCCTCAGGAAGTAACAAAAATACCCTCAGTCGTATATTTTTCTGACAATGTGATATGCATTTAATTCGTCTACCTTAATATGATGGAGATTTTCTTTTTTTCCTAGATTATTTCGCGTACCTAAAATACCACTACTACTACTATACTACTACTGCTACTGCTACTACTATTACTACTACTACTAAGAAGAGGAGGAAGAAGAACGCAACGAGAAAAAGAAGAAAATACAAGACAACAATCCGACACCCCTTCAAAATCAAATCTTGGTTGTACTATCCTTTAAACTCTAACCTGGACTAATCTGCCCTCTCCCCATCTTGACTGCTTCGTTGTGACAATCGATTAGAAGCAAATATGATGCTAGTCCCGAAGCAGTGCTATGGGAAGGATGTATAACCAATGTATCGTCTTTTTCTGCCACTGCAATGCATTAATAAGCTATGAAAGGACAAAAAATCTAGGCCAAGGTATGATAGTCTCCAGAATTGCTGTGGAGAGGATATAGAGCCGTAGTATTGTCTTTTTCTGCTACTGAGGTACAGGGATGACTTTCATAGACACGAAATCTGGGCCAAGGTAAAGTGAAAGACATACTCGTAAATAATAACATATTCTACTGTTAATCCCTTATACGCAGTAGCATTCAAGTTGGATGGGTGGTAGTTTCAACCTAAGTAAATAAGTAAAAGAGGACATAATGCTATATATGGCGTAACTTCATCAGTTTGACGTATTCCCTCTCAGATAAATCCATCTATCTATATACCTAGGCTGCTTCCCCCAAGAAAAGGGGGAAAAACCACAATAAAAGTGAAGTAGGTTGTTTTTGCTATGATTGAAGACTCCCTTTGTTTCCTTGAATTAGAGCACTTAAATTCAACACCTAGTACTGTGGATCGGAAGAGAGGAAGAGACAAGGAGACTCCCCTTCTACACTCCTGGACGCTACCGAGGATTGCTTTCATTGCGGGAAGGATTTTGAGAGTGTGCTAGACACCCAGATCATGCTACACTGGACTGAGGTTATTAAACTTACGGTCAGTACCTTGTAATAACTAAAATTTGTGATTAGAGAGAAGGACAACGAAATCAATCATACAGTAACAGTAAAGACGTTAATACACAAGCGTACTTAGGATCACTTACCTGGCCTAACTTTCATTTTCTGCAGGAGGAACAAGGAATGCATTAAAGCCAAACCACAGTAGTCCTTTGCTTAACTGTGGTGGATTTACATACAGGTCAAGTAAAGGAACGTGAAGAATTTTCAGATGGTTCATGTTCTCCCTGTAAAAAACAAATTCTAAATATAAAAGGACTTTTAGTGCTAGTCAGAGATTATAAGCTTTGAGTAATGGCGCAGAGAATTTGAATGGCACATGTGATGTGTTGTTGAGGGTGTTGTCCGTTTTACATGAGATAATGTGCATAAATTCCCATACTGTATTATGATCGCGGATTTTACACTAAATCATAATAATTTATTTGTACAATGATCAAAATCTAGCTAAGAATTAGTTGGTGTATATATGTATGGGCGAAATGATATCTAGGAAAGTATTTCAAATTTCCAAAGTAGGTGAAACAATGTTTGTATAAAATACTGTATATCGGTTACTAATATTTCCTAATTTTCTATCCCATATTGATGTTAAATATATATATTAAATGCTATACAGCATGCCAAAGAATTAATGAAGGTTTGGATATATATATAAAAAGATAGATAGATAGATATAGATATAGATATAGATAGATAGATAGATAGATAGATAATTTGTTTAAGCGGTAGGATTTGAGCAGCTCATTGGTTTTCCGTAGCCCGGTAGCGAGATATGAACGACTCACTCATTACGAATCGAAATGAGCCGACAGCCAGACACTCACCAGCTGCTTCACAGACAACACCCTCTCCCTGGATATCACTACGAGCCGACACACAGTACAGTTCTTCTTGCTTATAGACTTGCAAGGCTTCCATGCCATTTTAATACAACATTCCCACATTATGCAAAACTGCTTTATGCCTTTATAGATTCATTTATATGTAATCTTGAAATAATATACCCTTAGAGTGAATAATCGTCATACTCTCTTCATTATCTTCATGCAAAACCATAGTCAGAGATACCTTATGGCTGATTATTTCCGACCAGTCATGTGTTTTCATTCCTCCGTTTTTAGTGTTGATCTCATATATATCTTGCCCGTCTTGGTAACATCATCTGGGATAAGGAACTAGATAAGGGACAACCATGAAAAA
This sequence comes from Birgus latro, assembly GCA_018397915.1. NCBI lineage: Eukaryota > Metazoa > Arthropoda > Malacostraca > Decapoda > Coenobitidae > Birgus > Birgus latro. Next base: position 5,681 of record JAGKTI010022965.1, read on the forward strand.
ATGATAAGCCATAAAGCAGTACAGAAGCATCCAGGAACTATACTGGAGCTGTGGTCAGTGGGGACATACGGGGCAATATAGTGGTGTGATGGCGTGGTGGAGGTATATTGAGGCAGGAGCACCAGTGATGGAATATAGAGCCCCAGCCGCGTTATGGCGCCACATCACTACAATATTCACCACCACCACCACCACCACCACACTGACACGCCTCGACCCGCCTCACCTGCCGTGCCTCATATACACACAACTCTTAACACCTTTACGTTTCTCCCATCATCTTTATCCCAACTCTATATTACACTGTTAGACAGGGTGCTAACTTAAAGACTCTTGGAACTCCTTTTTTCTTTAAGCTGCAAAAATCTAAAAGCATTCTAAAAGCATTCTTCATTGTTAAGTGTACGAGAGTCAGCACTAGAAAGCGACATTCCATCATCCTCTTATCACAGTGTCGAACATTTTATTTCTTAAGAAAGTGACATGGATTAAAAGATTATAAACGTGCAGAAAATAGAAGGTCTGGCAGTCTCTCCAGTGTCATCTGAGCCTGTCTACGATGCCAGATGCCTATTTTATAACAGAAAGCAAAGCATATGAGAGGTCAGCAAAACGGAGCAAGTTGCAAAATACCGTAAGCTCAAATGTAATGAAGGACCAGGAAACACTAACTCACAATCTTCGTAGGTGGGAAAATGTTTGCAATATTATCGGAAGATTTATGTTGATGCAGAAGTCGGGTATCGGTGGAGGGAGATATAAAAATAAAAATCCCACATAAAACTGAATGAAAATAATTAGCTGCTTCCAGGTAATAAAAACAGAAGGAAATAGGGAGACACCTTTGAAACTGTATGACTTTTTTAGACTTGATCAGAAAGAAAATCCAGCAGCAAGAAAGTTAAATAATCTGACGACACTTCTCGAATTATCACTGGTAAATGTTGGCCTTAAGGAAGTAACACGATCAGCTAAGAAGAGCGTTCGAAGAAAGTACTTTTGTGTACTGTACACACACAGCTGAAGAAAATTCCTAGTTCCCATTCAGTCAGCACAAAAGCCTATCAGTAGCAACCGAAAGTTAGAGCAAGAAGCAGAAATATTGCAATCGGTGCTGTAGATACCAGTGTTATGATGGAGGCAGCCTGGTCAACACAACTCGTACAGCTTATGGATTATTTAGGATACATTTTGAATTCTGTAGAGCAATGTTTTAGGTATTGTCCCTATACACATATACCAACTTAAGCTTCATTGTGAATGAGATTGAAGGCATAATTATACTTATACCTTCGCTCGTACAGTTGCATTCAACTACCATACACCTCACAATCAAAAGAAAGAATATTAAAGTGAAAAAATGGAAAGAAATCTATGTTAACAGAGAAATACAATAGAGTCTTGTTAATCTTGCAAATTTATTACAGTCCTTGATACATTCAAACTTTGTATTGTAGGGTTGCCCACAACTGTTAGCATTAACATCAAAAGTGCAGGACCTGGTAACTTCCTTTGGTCACTGCTTTATGATGTGAACTGTGGGAGACAGATATCGCCTCAACATGTTTTGCTACCAAGTGCTTTTACATTATTTTTAATTAATGTTTGGGATAAACAGAGTCTGAATCCCCTGGTCACGATTTCATATATTTTCAGGTAATCCAATGTTGTTGAGACACACACAGTATTATGTTTACAGACAATGTCATGCATTACAAAGAACTAAATCCCTCTGCCAAGCAACATGCATGAACTTGTGTATACTATTGTGATTTCTGACAAGAAAAAATTGATCACACACATTTTGGGGTTGGAACAAGTTTAATGAGTTATTAGGCCTTAGATAAGTCAAAGGCACATGGTTTAATGCCAAAGTAGCTGCAGCTCCGTAACAGTTTAGAACTAGATTTGTCCTATAAATTTTTACTCAGAATTAGCACAAGAATTTCCTGTTGAAGTCTGGTACAAGATTCACGGAACACCATGTATATAGTAATTTTATACAAAACATGCATTAAACTGTAAACAGCAGGACAGGGGCTCATTTTCGGTGGTAGGAACTTAAGCCTGTACCAAGCACTGGATTGGAAGTGATACCATACCGTGTGCCTAGCAATAACGGATATTTGCGCATCAGGAAAACAATAAAACAGATTTTCTTTTGTTTATGTGTTAACTTTATTTTTCTTTAGGCTTCAGTGATAAACGAGAATCTGGAGACAGGCACAGCAATTCATCAGTCATTGTTGCATAACAATTGGTGAAAGTGCAGCAAAAATTACCCTATAAATCTACTGACAATCAGATCCACCCATCCATCTACCCATTCACCCATCAGCCCACCCACCCATCAACTTATATAATGCAGTGTGTCTCAGCAGCAGCAGGAAGTTTTGACACAGCAGAGAATGGCACACCAACAATAATGCAACAAGTCTTGATACTACACTAAAACGGAATTAATGAAAAAGATCAATGATAATAAGGAAAAAGGGGGAAAAAATAAAAAAAAAGAAAAATGGGCAGTGCACCATTTTTGATATTCCAGTTCTTCCTTATTTAATACTTTTCTCTCCTTTTAACCTCTTACGTCTGCATAATGGGTGGAGGTTTCTGCTGTCACGCCTTTTGTTTCGATTTGCATTAGCTTCATCCCAGTAATATCCTCCGTACCCCTCCCAGGCGCAGAGGATTTTTCACTTTATAAACAGATATTTTGATACTGATTAACTAGATATGCAGTTTGATGCAAAATCCCGTTTTTCTTTTTCTCTATACATTCATTCCGTACGACATAAATTATTCTTATGAAATGCATTTAGTATTGTGTATATCTGCAGCCTCTCACCAGGTAAGAAGACTTTAACTACAACACGATGACTGGGACGAACCTAACGTACTATGGTCTTAACGTCTTGGCTGCTGTGGGTTTCTTGCTTTCAAATGCAGTCATATGGTGTTAGCTGGAAAAGATAAAAAGGCCTTGTGTACTGGCCGAAATGATCACCGTGATTTGATTTAACACTTATTACACCCACGCGAGCAGGTCGAGGGAGTTATATTTTTATCTTGTTTGTCTACTTGCCTGATCGAAAGAAGAAACTATCGGATTGAATTTCTCGTCATTTAACACAACGATTTTGGACCAAACTTGGTGGAACGATTGAGGGACAGGAAAGAAAGAAGTTATTCAATTCTGAGAACAATCAAGGAGAGGTAAAGGCCACAGAGCAAGGTCAAAGTGTCGAGCTTTTACTCAGAAGGTCTAGTTCGATTTGAATCAATCTTGTGGATGATTTTAAGGTCAGCCGATTTTGAAATTTTGTTTTTAGAACAATAGGTCAACGGCCAAGATCACAGGGTAATTTCAACTTGAGCACTTTTGGTCTGATTTAAAGGGAACTTGGTAAAGTTCAGGGCCAGGTAAGGAAGAATTTATTTTATTTTATGAGCAGTCAATCAAAGGTCAAGGATACAGAGCAGGGTCTTCGTTTCGGCCTTAAGGACCTTTCACACCGTCAGTGGGCACCTGTCGTGGTCGAGTACGATGTTCATCAGTTTTGAAGTTGGCGACGACGCACATTAACCAGTAGATTAAAAATGGGTAACGTGCATCAGCTGATCATGTTTACATGATTGTTCTCCAATAGTTTTTTCATTGCCTTACTACAAAACTACCGCCCACTGTTCCTGTGGATGAACATTGAGACCGTTTGCACAATGCGGATGTTGCGCTGTCTGAGTTCTTGTATTTGAAGTTTTCTTGGGCCGCACTGGATCACCTGGTATTTTGAGGAATAAAATGCAAAGTTCTTACATCCCAGCTGAATGGTTTACTCAGATGGAATGACATCACTTTTAGAACTCATACGGGTACATCATATTAGTTGACGAACACCCTCTTGTGCTCAGAGTATTAAAATTTTCAGCATGATGTTATGTTCTCTGTTCTTACTGTTGCGGGATGACTCTTCACCATAGGGAAGGCCATTTATTTTGAACAAAAACAGTCTTCACGTTTTAGCAATTTCAATACATTGGCGCCTCTGTCATGCTGCTTTTGCCGCCACGACATGTTAATATATCTCTTTCTTGAACTCTGTATATCTGCCATTTTGGTCTTCATTTAATAGTATGGTTTTGTGTCATAGTCTGGATGCCCTCCCTCCCCCTCTCTCTCTCTCTCTCTCTCTCTCTCTCTCTCTCTCTCTCTCTCTCTCTCTCTACTGTCTCCCTCTCTCCCCTTCTGCTCTTAATACCTTTAATCTGTTATTTCTATGTCTTCTCGAATCTGGTTACCTCTGTTCTTGTTTATTCATTTATCTCAGTGTCATTATCGCTGCCTGGGTGTTTTCTCTCATTTTATCTCCTTATTTCAGCATGCTTATCTGTTTATTTTAATCCCGTCTTTCCTGATCCCTTTGTATGTATCAGCCTTTTTGGTCCTTTTAAATAACCATTTTTATATTTTTAACTTTTTTTATTTTCTTTTTGTATTTACCTCTTGTCTCAGCCTTCATCTATCCTTATTTCTGTTGATGTCTTTAAGTCTCAATGTTCCTCTCTATTTATAATTGATTTTCTACTTAGTTCTGTGTTTTTCTTCGTTTATTTCTGTGTATCTCTGTGTCAGCCGCTGTGTTCCATCTCAACGTCGTTTTATTTCTCTCTTTACCAGACCACTTGTGTTTATTATCAGACCGTTTGTGTATTTCTGTCAGACCGTTTGTGTATCTTTATCAGACTGTTTGTGTATCTCTGTCAGACCGTTTGTGTATTTATCAGACCGTTTGTGTATCTCAATCAGACAGTTTGCAAATCTCATCACACCTTTTGTATATCTCTTTATCAGACTGTTTGCGTTCCTAATTACCTATATTTTTTTAGTTTAACTTCTTCTCAGAATAATATTTACGTGTTCCACCTTCTCTTTGCGTCTTTAACTTTGCTTTTATTTACTTCGACATATTTATCTCTGTAAATTATTTGCAAGAGAAAATATACATGTACAGTACATCTGCGCAAATATACAATATATGTTTATTTCAACGCTTTTTTCTGTTCCTAGCTCTGTTTCAGTTTTTACCTGATTCTGTCAAGCTGTTGCTATTTCAGCAACAGTTATACTAAGGTTACTCATATAGCTGTGGATGAATATGGTCTAACAAAATCTAGTTGCCTTATTGACTAATAAAATGCCAATAATCTCTTTGCCTGGTTAGTTACCTCTGTTTCTGTCTCTAAAAAAGATCGGCATTTCAGCGTTTTTTTCAGTATCTCTTACGTTATTTTCTTTTCGGGTATTTTGTCTGCTTTCTTCTAGCCATCTCTATTTCAACGTATTTTTCTTTGTATTTATCTGCTTATGTAACTGTTTATTTTCAGTTGCCGATTCCACCCAGTTTGGTTAATTCTCTTTTATATGTTTCAACTAATTGCTATCTGCATTTGCCTGTTTTAATATTTTAGATTTTTCTAGCTGTATCTATACCACCGTGTTTGTCTGTTTCTCTTTGGTGATCCCTGTTTCAATATTGTGTATTAGAGTGATCCAAAAATACAAATAACAGGACAGCATGACAAACGCAGGTTGTTCTGTTCCCTTTTATTAATCAAGCGAACCTGCAAATTTCAGTTCTCTGGCTTAATATTTAGAGCTCGCTACAGTTTTCACTTGTTATTACCATCACATTATTGCACTACACCACAGGCGACGTGAACACTGAACATGAAAAGAAAAGTTTTTGTCAGTAATGTTAAAATAAACGGTAACCATATCCTCAGAAAGTCATTTCAGCGAAGTAAACACTGTTATTTTTCAGTGACGTGCTATTAAGTGAAAGCCTCCTTCGAACAACACGGAATGTCATGCTGGTGCTGCCTCACGACGGTCAGGATGTACTGTTTCTGTTTCTTGTCCTTCGTGAAGGCCGAGTTCAGTTTTGTTACAAGGGAAAGTGTTCTCTCAGCGCAGTCAGTCACCTTCTTCATTTCCATCTGGAAGGAGGGCCCCAAAGATGCTCATGGTCTCAGCTATCACGAACTCACTCAGCGGCTGCCAAGGAGAAAGGTTCTTGCGTTCAAGTAGCTTCAGAGCTTTTTTCTTTGAAGACCTCTTCAGGTTCTGAATCATAACATTTTTCTTTGAGAAATTGATCCACTAGTCAAGAAAGACCAAGCTGAACGTCTCCTCCAAATCGTACCAGAGATGTCGTTTCCAAGCTGCAAGAGCTGTCTCCGTGAGGCTTCGCTCAGGCAGGCCACTCTGGATATGGCACATGAAGTCAGAGTCGTTTTGGAAAGCATATTTAGCAATCATCGCTTCATTCCAGTACTTGACATAGCTGAGTGCAACAAACAGGCCGACACTGCACATCGCATGCCTTTCCTGAACAGTAAGTAAGCTAAACTGGGCCCTGAACAGGTGTATCTTGAGAGTGCAGATGGCTTTCGCCATCCACCTGGCTTGGTGGAATGCACCAGGCGTTCGGATGTTAACTGAGACGTCTGGGACTTCACCCAAGAACAGAAATGCTAGAAGAAGTTCTGTATAATCAACCCTAAGGTGAGGTTTCTACTCCGATATTGACTTGAGATACTCAACAGCCGACGCCTTTGCATGAACTAGATCACCACCATCAGAGAATTGCTATGTACAATCTTCATCTTCTGTGGCTGGAACAGGACAATCTCATGAACATGATGCCGACACACTGCCCACAGCAGCTCTCTATTCATACCTAGCTGTATCTTCACACGTGCTACCTCAGCGTGGCCAGTGTTTGAAGCAGTAGTGTCAAACACTATTCCCCTGATGTTCTCTTCAAAGCTGTGCCCTCGAAGGAGACTCAGACAGTTATATGCTTAGGCACTCCCAGTGCTACTGGTAGCGTTCGGAACACCAAACACAATTTCTGTATCTTCGCCTGTCACCCGGACAGGGTACAGTCAACTTCCTCAGTTAGAGTGAGGCCAGGCAGCAGCTTCGTGTCCCAATGTAAAAGAAAGGCACCGTTGCGGTATGTCGTGTTTTTTGGCTTCATTTGCTGTCATTTCACGGTTCAATTCGATGGTGACGGATAGAGCTTCAGGACAGCATCAGTTCATTCATCCAGTCACTTTTGCTAAGGCTCCCATCACAACCACTGCTGTCCTGTCTGATATATTTACTTGATCCAATTTCGAAGGCACCACAGGAGAAAGAAAGTCGTGGGCTGTCTCCTTGACCCTCTTTGGCGTTTCTGCTGTTCGACGTAGCTTGGTGGTAAACTCCAGATCTGCAACATCTACTTCGGATGACGAAAAAGAAGAGAGGGAATCAGTCTCCGGCGAATCGACTGTCTGAGCCATACCTTCCTTGTCCCATATCAGATTTTTCCTTTCTCTTCTGCTCTGTCTCCATTCGCCTGCGTATCACCTCACAGGATTTCTGCAGCAGCTGATTAACTCATGCCATTGTCAGTTGCATGCTAGCTTCCTGCTGACTGACTGAGAAAGCCTGGTCTTCCACGTTTGTGATCTGCATCTGGGCATCTCACTTGGAGATATCAAATAATTCTTCAAGGTCTCCATAAAAGATGTCTTCCTTCATTCGACATGACTCTGAGTCCTTCTGTTGATTTTTCTTTGGCTCTTCATACTGCTCGACAAGTCCCGGAAGCTTCTTCTTGCAGTAGCAGACAGTCAAGGTCGGAACACTGGCTGAACACCAGAAACAAAGAACAGTGTCAATCACTGCAGATGCAGTGTCAGACTTGGGTTTCTTCAGGATTACGTGGTGGTAAAAGAAATGCCTGAGCACTTAACCTCTTAGAAGGCAGTCAACAACCAGCGACCATATCTTCAAGATGACTGATCAACCAGACATAAGCACTGCTTTGCAAAGCAGCTGTAGCCATATCACCTGCAAACAGAAACTCAATTTGAAATGGAGGAAAGCATGCAAAGTAGGCTATACTACACACACACACACACACACACACACATTATCCTCACAAGTGAGCAGCACATTGTGCATAATTGCACATTGCACAATCAGCTGACCGCGAGGCAAGGTAGACTGAAGATATTTATAGACCCATGGCCAACCCCTCTAGAACATTCCATAATTGTCTCGAACAATTTAGAACCTTCTAGAACATTCCAGAATTTCTTAGAACCGTTTGTAACCGTGTAGACCCCTCTAGAACACTGTACAATCTACTTTTCTCTCGAAATGTCTATATCCCCTTAAAAGTTCACGTTTAGAATGACATCTAAATGTTGTCAGATCGGCCTCATTCTTTACATGTTACTGAGGCAGTGAATTGGATTAATGGCATATTGTGTCTGAATCATGATACACTATGTGTAATTTTAGTATATGACCGTGGACCACCCTGTTGTGTATACACCTCAGCATCTATGTTTCTGGAATATGTCCACTTCAGCGTTTATATTTCTCTCTCTATTTTTCTCTGTTTCAATACTTTCCTGTAAATACTCTAGTTATTTGCTTTAACATTTTCACTTGTTTCTCTCTGGTTATCTCTGTTTTAACGTCTTGTTCTCTGCCATTATGTGTTTAATGTTTATGTTTCTTTCCGGATGTCGCGAATCCACTGTTTTTTTCTCTTTTTAGTCATTTGTTTCAGCGTTTCTGTTTACCTTTTTACATCTCAGTGTCTATGCTTCTTGTTATGTTCTCTTCAACGTTTACACCTCTCTCTTGCTATCTCTCTTTAAACGTTTTTGCCTGGTTCCCTGTGTATACCTCTTTCCTTTGTGTGTGTGTATGTGTGTATGTGTGTGTGTGTGTGTGTGTGTGTGTGTGTGTGTGTGTGTGTGTGTGTGTGTTTCTAGTTCTATGTTCCAATGTTTTTGTCTCTTTCTCTATCTATCGACTTTATTCTGTGTTTTAAATGTTAAGTCTTTTACAACGTTTGTGTGTTTCAGTCTGCTTGTGTATCTTTGAACGTTTTAGTCGGCTTCTCTCAGCTCTGTTTCAACGTTTTTATTTGTATATCTCAACAACGTTTTCATCTGTGCATCTCAGCGTCTATGTCCTCTCTGTGTCAGCGTTTTTACCCCCAATTTCCTTTCCTTCGACCTCCATCTCTACAGAATACTCGCGTGTTACACCCTCTTCCCTTCATCTTTTATTCCACATCCGTTTCGTCTCCCCTTTACTCTTGTTTTTCACTTCCTTTTTTCCACTCCTTCCCCCTGACCAATTCTTTTTTCCCCTCGTTTCCCCTCAACAGTCCCTTTCATCCGATCTCTCTTGTACCCTACTTTCTAGCTCTCCCTCCTCTCTCTCTCTCTCTCTCTCTCTCTCTCTCTCTCTCTCTCTCTCTC
>JAGKTI010022966.1:0-15016 GCA_018397915.1 Birgus latro
TGTGTGTGTGTGTGTGTGTGTGTGTGTGTGTGTGTGTGTGTGTGTGTGTTTGTGTGCACCAATGCAAGATTGTGGAAGCAGAATGGAAGAAGAGTTCTGGGCAGATGTGGAAGCATGCACGGAAAAGATTGAGAGGAATGAGAGTGTACAGGATTTGATTGGAGATATGAATGGAAAAGTAGGGAATACGAAGGTGGATGAAGTAGTTAGTGAGTGGGGTGTGCCTGCAGAAGTGAGTGAGAATGGCAATGCTCTAGTGAACTTTTGTGCTTGGAGGGGGTTAGTGATAGACCGTACCCTCTTTAGGCACAAAATGATCCACAGGTATGCATGGCAAGTGATGAAAAGGGTCGGTGGTGATCTAAATGAACGGAAGGCAATGATTGCATTATGTGTGTGTGTGGATGACAGAATGGGAAGGCATGTAAATGATGCAAGAGCATACAGAGGTTTGGGGAGTGGACCACCCTGGCAGAAGTCAAGGTTCAAGTGCAATAGAGGAATAGAAAGAAGGAAGGACAGGAGGAAGTAGTCCATACAAGGAGGGTAGAAAGGTTGCAAGAGGATGGAAAAAAAAGCAAAATATAGGAGAGAATTGGAGGAGCAATTGGGTAAATATGATTTGGATTAGGTGGGGAAGGTGGAAGGTGTGTGCAGGATATTCACGGAAATATCTGTGCAGCGTGTGAGGTGGTGCGTGGGGTGAAAAGAAGACAAAAGGGGGCACAATGAACAGCATGGTGGAATGAGGTGAGGCAAGCTGTGGCACAAAAGAAGAAAGCATAAAGTGAGTGGATGGGAAGCAGAGGCGTGGAGGAAGTTGAGAGACGGAAGAGAGATTTATATATCGAGAGGAAGAGAGAGGTGAAAACATTAGTAAGAGAGAGTAAGAAGAGAGTGGATGAGGAATTTGAGTGTAAAATGGAGGGAATGTAAGCAGATGTTCTGGAAGGAGGTAGAGTTAGACAGGGCAATAAAGAAGTTAGTTAGGTAGTCAAAGATAAAAATGGTAGATTGATAGTGGAGAGTTGTGGTAGATGGGGGCACTCACCATCCACTCACTCAGTGTAGTGCTGCTCTCAGGTGTCTGCCCTTTCCTCTCCTCCATCCTTCTTTCCTTCAATCCTCTTCTTTCTTTCCTTTTTTCTTTCCTTGTCCTTCTGCCTACGGGTGACTTTACACTCCCTCATCTGTCTTTCTTGCCTTCATTCTTTCCTCGTCCTTCTGCCTGTGGGTGACTCTACACTGAGTGACAAGCCAAGTGGTTTCCTGTATACCAGGAAACCATCTACTACGCTGGGTGGTAACCATATAACCAAATTTTGGCGCCTGGTGGTTTAATGGGTAATTACGGCGTTCCAATCAGATTGAGCCGGGGAAGGTTTATATCCAAAGGGTGGTTGGGGTTTATTGCTCACGTAATGCCATTCAGGGATGAGTGAGGCTGGTCACTCTTCTTAAATGTCAGGACCAACTTGCCTAGCCCCGGGCTTGTACGCACCTCTGTGGGTCGACATAAGATTGGATAATGAATGAATGATATTGGAGAACAGAAATAAAGTGAGCAGATAGAGAGAACACTAAGAAACTGTTAAAAATAAAGAATGAAAGTAATGCGAGTATAAGGAGCTGGGGAATGGCTGGGAGAAGGAGGGTGGTGAGAAAGAAGAGATCAGTAGGATGGAAGTAGTGAAAATAATGAAGAAAGTCAGAATGGGGAAAGCTCCAGGAATTGGTGGAGTGTGTGGTGAAATGATGAGGCATGGGAGAGAGATAGTAGTAGAATGGATGTGGAAGATGTGCAGATTGGCCTGGGAGGAAGGTATAGTCCCGGAGGATTGGAAGTCAAGTATAGTTATTTCCCTGTACAAAGGAAAAGGGGAAAAAAATAAGTATGTGGTAATCATAGGGGCATTTGTCTTCTTAGTGTAATAGACAAAGTATATGGTAGGATACTTTTTGACAGAGTTAGGGAAATAACAGAGAAATTAGTTGGAGAAGAAGAGGGAGGTTTTAGGAAGGGAAGAAGTTGTGTAGATCATATATTGATCTTTATGTCATTAGTGGAAAAGTTTCTAGAGAAGGGAAAGAGGTTGTATGGAGTCTTCATGGATTTGGAGAAAACATATGACAGAATGGATAGACAAAGAATGTGGAAAATATTAAGAATATATGGAGTAAATGGAAAGTTGTTGAATGCCATGAAGAGTATGGATGAGGGTGAGGGTGCTAATGCTGAAGTGCATGTGGATAGTGAACTGAGTGAATTTTTTTATCTGAATGTTGGATTGAAACAGGGATGTGTCATGTCTCCATGGTTGTTCAGTCTGTATATGGATGAGGTTGGAGCAGCCCTAATGAGAGAGGGCAGCATTTGGAAACTTCCTGTCTTGTTGGTTGCAGGTGATACTGTATTGTTCAATGAAGATGAAGGGGAATTGGAAGGCTTGGTGAATGAGTTTGGGTGATTGTATAAGAAACAGAATCTAATGGTGATTGTAGGGAAGGGTAAAGTTATGGTCCTCAAGAGAATTCATTGAATATACAGTGAGGTTAGATAATGCAGAAATGGAAAATGTGAGTGCATTTCAGTACTTGAGTAGTGTGATGAGTAAGGATGGAAGTTTGGAGGACGAAGTGCTTGAATAGGTACAGCAAGGAAGGAAAGTTGCTGGTTCTTTGAAAGCAGTGATAAGAAATACGGAAGTGAGCATGGAAGTAAAAAAGTTGCTGCATGATACTATTGTTGTACCAGCTCTAATTTATGGAAGTGAAGCATGGACCTTGTTGGAAGAACACAAATCAAGAGTGGGAGCAGTGGAAATGAGTGAGTTGAGAGGAGCATGTGGAGTTACAAGCAGAAACAGAAGTGTGATGAGTAAAGATGGAAGTTTGGAGGATGAAGTGCTTGAAAAGGTACAGCAAGGAAGGAAAGTTGCTGGTTCTTTGAAAGAAGTGATAAAAAATAGGAAAGTGAGCATAGAAGTAAAAAAATTGCTGCATAATAGTATTGTTTTACCAGCTCTAATTTATGGAAGTGAAGCATGGACCTTGTGGGAAGAACACAAATCAAGAGTGAGAGCAATGGAACTGAGTGAATTGAGAGGAGCATGTAGAGTTGCAAGGAGAGACAGACTGACCAATGAGGAAGTGAAGGAGCATTGTGTTGTGATGTGGACGTGATAGAAAACATTAGAAGAAATAAATTGAGGTGGTTTGATCATGTGGAGAGGATGAAGAGCAAGAGCCTAACAAGGAGAGCGTATGTGAGTGGGGTGGAGGGGGGAAGAGGGAGGGAAAGGCCGAGGATGAGGTGAAGCCTTCCATCCAATATATTACCACTATGCTGGGAATCGAACCTGGGACTCTCAGGTGAGAGCCAGGCAGCATACCACTACACCACTGTCAGAGGGAAAATGAGAATATACTTTATATATATAGATAAGTGTGAAGCCAGATGTCATGAGGGAAAATGCGAATATGTCTATGGACAATGTAAATTATTGTCACAAAAGAATCGACTCATGAAATCAAGTAGCGATTTCACTTTTATGCTGGCTTACTTCGCCAATTCTCTAGAGTCGAGAACTTTATAAACTTTCTCAAGAGTACACAGCAGAGACTAAATGCTCAAGAAGGCTGTATTACTGTACTGTTGGTCTCTGAGAAAGTTAGTTCACCCCTTAACATTCAATAAATAATAATAACAATAATAAACAGGATCTTGGCTAAGCCGGACTCCTAGCTGGCACAACGGATTTCAGAATTAATACCAAGAGCTGGCCTAAATACCAGTCGTGATTAATATAAGGAGTTGTGCTAACTTGGAGCAGCGAAAGTGTGCTAAATGTGGGGAAATCAAACACAACTGTTACATTTAACAAAGTCCAAGAAAACGATCTGTAAATTTATTATTTACATGAAAATAAATTTATGTTACACGAAACTATTCAGAATCAAAGGAAAAGAAATGCACTCACTCAAGCACTCAAACCAATAGCTAAATAACGCACTGATCTAAATAACCTTAGCCAAGGAAAACAAAAGAAATACTGGTCAGTGGAGATAAGATCGCCGCTACTACAGTCGATCACCAGGTTGGTGGGAGATTCGGGAATATGCCGATACTGCAGGATTCTGGAGATCACTAAGAAGAACTCTATCCGCGTTAGGTATCGCACTTCGCGCTCCGTGACTATCGAGAGACGACTGAGGCTCGATGCTGCCCAGCATAAGGACATCGTGGGAAAGGGCGTGGCTTAATCATCTGCCAGAGAGGCAAGCGTAAGGGAATGATAATTCACAAAATATGGCTCAGTGGAATGCACTGTCTGTACATAGAGACAGTCACTCACAAGAAAATGACGAAAGTTTTGAAAACTTGATGCAAATATAAGTACAGAAGTGGACGGTTAAGAGAATGAGTGAAATTCTGTGGATTTCAGAATTGTTCAATTGTTCCCAGAAAGTCACGAATTACGATACGTAATTTCACGATCTAGGAAATTCGTGACATTACACCCCTGGAAAATCAAATTTTTCCTGGGAAAAATTTAACAATATACATGTATATATATATGTATACAGTATATATTTATATATATATACCCTAGCTCAGTCACACAAGATTCACACTGTGGTGTGTGTACTATCCTTCTACAGGAGAAAAGCACCATTGCCAATGAGCGTAAAAATCTCTCTGTGACCATGGTGGAAAATCCTGTACACAGGTCAAACTGAGCGAATGTTCGCTACATTTACATTGACAACTAATTGTTATGTAGTGTGGTGTATGTGATACACGGCGTAGGTGTGACAGTTGTAGTGTACTGTACCTACGTGTAAAGTGATAATGATACAAATTAATAATAATATAAAGGCGACGAATGCAGAGGAGAAGAGGTGGCAGCATGCAGCAGAGACGATCAGCTGACCCACACGTCAAAACTGCTACACCTGTTGCTGTACCTGCACAGCAAAACTGCTTCACCCACCAACTGTACCTGTGGAATGAGTCAAGGTGGAGCACCAATAGTGTCAATGTGACAAACAGTTTGTATTAAATTGCAATTGCCATCCACCCAGCAGTCAATGCATACACAATAAAAAGTAAACTTTAGCTGAAAATCAACTGACAGCAAGAGTTTCGTACATTTGAGGTTGCCATTGTTTTCTTAATACTTGCCCTTTATAACTTATACTTACGGCTAATAAAGGGCTCGTCATCGGTGTTCACGGTTGGGATCGCCGTGACTGCTCGCTTATAACTATACTTACTGTTAACAAAGGGCTCATCGTCGGTGTCCGCAGTTGGGATTGCCACGACTGCCCATTCGTCATCGGTGTCCACGGTTGGGATCGCTGTGACTGTGCACTTATAATTCTACACTTATAGCTAATAAAGGTAAGTCGAGAATCCCTATGCAAACTCGGGCAGGCCACATTTTAACACCCTGCGTGGGTGTGAACGTGGATATTGTGTATTCTCCGGGAATCCTCAGAGAGGCCCATAGCTCGAGACACACCACAAGGTAATTCAGACACAGCCTCAGATTGCCTCTGCGGGAGTCTCGAACTTCCCCCTTAACCTACGGTACGTACAGTATGTACAAGCCCTACACTTATGACTAATAAGGACTCGTCGTCGGTGTCCACGGTTGGGATCACTGCGACTGCCCATTTGTCATCAGTGTCCATGGTTGGGATCGCCGTGACTGTTCACTTATAATCTATGGTACATATGCATGTACAGACCCTAGATATGTTGTGTCCTGTTGGACCAACGGGTGAGATGTCAGGTCTGCACCCACATTACCACTGCCCTCTCTCTCACACGACTCGGAGATTATGGGCGTGGATTCAAACAGCACAGGAAGGAAACTTTCCTGATGAGTGGTACGTCAACACACATGCAAGAGTGCACAAAACTATCTATTTCTTGACCCATTCCTGGCCAGAAAAAGTCAGCACGGATATGGCCTTGGGTTTTCTTTTTGCCCACGTGACCTCCTGACGCTGAACAATGACCCCATTCTAACACTGCTTGGCTATACTTCACGGGGACAACAAACTGCAGTTGAACCTCGCCCTGGGGTGTTCATGACCCAAGGTAGAGCCATCCTTGTTTGCGAAGGAACCTGGCTCGTCCTCCCCGTGAATACTTGGTCACTTTACCCTTTTGTTTCTTCCGCACAACAGCAAGTGTTGGGTCAAACTGTTGTTCTTGGACAACATCTTGACCGTCAATCAGATCTTGCAGCGATGCAGTGGCCACCGGGATGACATGATTGGGAGCCTTGGCCATGGCTCATGTTACTGCAGCCGAAGTCTGAGTAGTGACATCTACGGTGCAACTATACTTGGCACCTGGTATGCTACCTATAATAAGGTTAAACATAGGTTCCTGCATGACAACTGCAACTGTTGAACCTGTGTAAAAGGGAGATGCCACCTGGATACGTGCCTTAGGGAACAGTCTCACTGTTCCGTCAATAAGCTGAGCTTGGATCTGTCTGCATGTGTATTCTTCAGGCCAAACTAGACTCTGCCTGACAGTGCAATCTGAGGAACCGTTGTCTCTCAGGACATTAACAGAAACACCTCCCACAAACACTGGCTGAACAAGAAAGGCAGTGGAGGAAGCGGCCAGCCATTGTTAAGGCTGCATGGCACACAGGTCTGTGAACGTGACAGGACTAGATGCCTGAGGGATCGTACCTGAACTAGGTGCACGAGGAGTCATACTTGGACTAGGTGCTTGAGGGGTCATACTCACCATCTGGGGAGCAGGAGCATTGACCACCTGTGGAGGAGGGTTCATCATCTGAGTGGAACTAGTGAACTGTGAAGGAGGACCTGTGCTGGTGGGGACGGCACCATCGTGCGCCTGTCGGGGAATGAAGGCTGCGTTTGCCTTCTGCCTCCGATACACTGGAGCTGGTGCTGAAAAGGATTGTCCCACTTGTCGATTGCCTGGCTGATACTGTTGCTGGTTAGGGTACTTGTTGTACCTCTTCCAAGCACATTGCTGTGTATTCTGCCCTTGGTCCATCTGCGATTTGCCTGGACCATGACTATTATTCTGAGAATGGCCTTGATGCTGGGGTTCAGTCTGAGATTGCTTCCCAGACTTGGCAGTATCTGTCCTGTTCCAGGACTGTTGCTTACGAGTTTGATACCCGTACGCAGTGAAGAATGCATCAGCCGTTTCTGCCATTTGGTTGGCATCTTTTACTTTGCACATCTTGAGCTGGGCCATAAGCTCAGCAGGCCACGACTTTTCCAGCTGTGTGCGCAGCACAAGGTCAATTATTCCCTCTTGCGTGCTAGGAGTCTCATCCTTCTCCCTCCACTCGCCGAAGTATGCAGTGAGACGGTCAAGGAACTGAACAGCTATCTCCTTTTCCTGGAGATGTGCCCTCACGAACTGATTTCTAGCGTCATCAGCGGTGAGACCGTATGCTTTGATAAGTGCGGTCTTCATCATCTCGTACGTGAGATTATCTCCTCGAATTCTGTGGAGAATGTTGAGGGCAGGGCCCTCAAACAGATTAAGAAACTGAAGCTTAGCTGCCTCATCCAGATCGTACAGCTGTGCCATGTCTTTGAAACAAGCTATGAATGGCACGATTTCCTCGCCTTCCTTGTAAGAAGGAAGCTTGACGCGTGGAGTTGGTTGAACAGGTGCTGGGAGAGCACTTGTTGAGCTTGGGTTGGCTGCACCTGATGTGCCTGAAGCCAAGGAGTCTCACTTGAGCTTCAGCACTTCAAGCTCGTGTTTGTCACGTGCCTCGCGCTCGGCACGCTCGTGTTCACATAATTCTCGCTCATGTTCATGTTCTCTTTCACGTTCCTCACGCTCACATTCTTTCTCACGTTCCTCATGCTCACGCTGTTCTCGTTCGTGTTCACGTTGTCTTTCACGTTCCTCACGCTGTGCTTGCTTGTGTTCATGTTGTTCTCACTCGTATTCACGTTCTATTTTCCGCTCTTCACGGGCGGCATTTTCACGTGATAGCATGTACTCTTTGATTTCCTGGGGGTTAGTAAGCCCCATATCCTTGGCTTCCTGTAGGTGTATACTGGTTGCCATGATGCTCAGATTGAGACTAACTAAAGATTGATATACTGGCTGCTGTGCAGCAGTCTACCTAGCCAGGAGTGAGTGAATGATTTTGGTAACTCAAGGCTAGGAGTGTATATCCTGGAATGAGGTTGCCAGATGTCAGGGGGGAAAATGAGAATATACTTTATATGCAGTATATATAAATGTGAAGGCAGATGTCACAAGGGAAAATGCAAATATGTCTATGGCCAATGTAAATTATTGTCACAAAAGAATCGACTCGTGAAATCAAGTAGCGATTTCACTTTTATGCTGGCTTACTTCGCCAATTCTCTAGAGTCGAGAACTTTATAAACTTTCTCAAGAGTACACAGCAGAGACTAAATGCTCAAGAAAGTATTACTGTACTGTTGGCCTCTGAGAAAGTTAGTTCACCCCTTAACATTCAATAAATAAGCTATCTATCTATAGCCCGACACCCTAATCCCGCAAAGGGTGGCCGCAGACAAAACGCCTCCAAGTCGCTCTGTCACCCACCATTTGCCTACCCTCCCTCCAGCTCACTCCCCCCTCCCTCACATACCTCTCAACTCCATCCCTCCACCTCATTCTCGGCCTTCCCCTCCCTCTCCCTCCCTCCATCCCATCTGCATACACCCTCTTAGTCAGAGTTTCATTCTCCATTCAGGATCTTGGCTGAGCCGGACTCCTAGCTGGCACAACAGATTTAAGAATTAATACCAAGAGCTGGCCTAAATACCATTCGTGATTAATATAAGGAGTTGTGCTAACTTGGAGCAGTGAAAGTGTGCTAAAAGTGGGGAAATCAAACACAACTGTTACATTTAACAAAGCTCAAGAAAATGAACTGTAAATTTATTAATTACATGAAAATAAATTTACGTTACATGAATCTATTCAAAATCAAAGGAAAAGCAATGCACTCACTCAAGCACTCAAACCAATAGATAAATAATGTGCTGAGCTAAATAACGTATCGAGCTAAATAACCTTAGCCTAGGAAAAAGAAATACTGGTCAGTGGAGATGAGATCGCTGCTACTACAGTCGATCACCAGATTGGTGGGAGATTCGGGAATATGCCGATACTGCAGGATTCAGGAGATCACTAAGAAGAACTCTATCTGCGTTAGGTATCGCCCTCCACGCTCCGTGACTATCGAGAGACGACTTAGGCTCGATGCTGCCCAACACAAGGACATCGTGGGAAAGGGCGTGGCTTAATCAGCGGCCAGAGAGGCAAGCGAAAGGGAATGATAATTCACAAAATATTGCTCAGTGGAATGCACTGTCTGTACATAGAGACAGTCACTCACGAGAAAATGATGGAAATTTTGAAAACTTGATGCAAATTTAAGTACAGAAGCGGATGGTTAAGAGAATGAGCGAAGTTCTATGGATTTCAGAATTGTTCAATCGTTCCCAGAATGTCACGAATTACGATACATAATTTCACGATCTAGGAAATTCATGACAACCACGACCAGGTAAAAGTTACCTCACATTGTCACGATCTTGTAACCGATGTCTCTCCGCCCCTACTGTGGGCATCAAAGAGGATGAGATAACCCCCTGGCATTCGGGCAAGTAGATGCTTTTAATCTATCCCAAGCACTTACGGTAAGTCAGAATGAAATGAGAAACCCGTACTTTACACAGGCAAAATCATCAAATATATTACCACTGTGCCAGGAATCGAACCCAGGACTCTCAGGTGAGAGCCAGGCAGCATACAACTACACCACGAGCAGGTAAAAGTTACCTCACATTGTCACAATCTTGTAACCAATGTCCCTTCGCCCCCACTGTGGGCATCAAGAGGATGAGATAACCCCCTGGCACTTGGGCAAGTATATGCTTTTAATCTATCCCAAGCACTTACGGCACATCAGAATGAAATGAGAAACATGTACTTTACACAGGAAAAATCATTGAATATATTACCACAATGCTGGGAATCAAACCCGGGACTCTCAGGTGAGAGCCAGCCAGCGTACCGCTACACCACAACCAGGTAAAAGTTACCTCACATTGTCATGATCTTGTAACCAATGTCCCTCTGCCCCCACTGTGGGCAGTAACCATTACTTTACTCTTTTCTACATTTACTCTCAAGGCACGACACTCACAGACATCAGCAAAACTCTTCGCTAGTCTGTGAAGTTCTTTTTCGGTATTTGTAAGCAGCACTGCATCATCAGCATACAACAGATATGAGATATTCCATCCATCACCATTGTGTTTTTACTTTTCTCATCACCCCATCCATATATATTTATTGAACAACCATGGGGACATCACACAACCTTCTCACATGCCCTCTTTGATCATGAACCATTCACTTAGATGCCCATTTACCCTTACACATGCTTCACTACCATCATAAAACTCTTGACAACACCTAGCAGCTTACCATCTACACTGTATATGTGCAAAACCTTCCACAATCCTTCTCTATCTACTTTGTCATATGCTTTTTTCAAATCAGTAAATGCCATAAACAGCTTATAGTCCTCACAGGCCTTCTTCGCTATCTGTCTCACTGCAAATATTTGATCCACTCATCCTTTGCCACTCCGAAAGCCACCCTGTTCATTACTTACTAGAACTTCTGATATCTCTCTTACTTTCTCAATAATAATTCGTCCATATGCTTTCCCTACAACACTCAGTAAACCTATGCCATGATAATTCTTGCATCACTTAGCTCACCTTTATTTTTGAACAGGGTTACAATCATAGCCTTTTTCCCCTCTGAGTGGTTACAGGACAGGGGTTCAATTGAAATAAGAACTGAATATATTGAGAGCAAGAAGCACATAAGGAGACTAGTGAAAAGGAAAATGAAGTAGGTAAATGATGATCTAGGAAGAAAAAAGAATGCAAATTACTCTGAAAATGGGAAGTTTTTGTGGAAAGAGGTGCGGAAATGTAGAAGTGACAGCGGAAAGAAATGTGAAAGTGTGAAAGATGTATTAACCCACAGGGCTGAAGTAAGGACCAGATGGAAAGAATATTTTGAAAGCCTGATGAATGGGAATAGAGAAAGCAGAGATGCTATAAACATGATTGGTTTTGGGGGTGTGCAGAGGAGGAATGCAGTGCCAGGAAAAGTGACACTCGCCCAGGTCAAGAGCGCCACAAAGCGGCTGATAAATGGAAAGGCAGCTGGGGTTGATGAGGTGTATGCAGAGATGATTAAGTGTAGTGGAGAGAGCAGAATGAAGTGCTTGTTGGAGATATGTAAGAAGGCTTTTTTGAGTGAAACTATGCCACTCATAATACAATCGTATCTATCAAGTCAGTGACTAACCTCACTCCTATATTTTCTGAGGCATTCAGCATTTCAGCAGTCAACCCAGACACACTTGCTTCCTTCTTCACCTGCATCGTGCCTATTACCCTGCTCACAGGAGCAGTGTCAATTATAGGCCAAGGGCTAAACATTGGATCTGCTAGCTCCTAACCTTCCCTGTCCCAGTCAAACTACTCATTCAACAACCAGTTTTAATGCTTTCTCCAGGCATTTTTGATATTCTCCCTGTTCACTACTACCTTTCCTTCATCATTCTTCACACAGTGTTCACCTATGATATCCCTATTCTCCCTCTTCATCTGATTTGCCACCTTAAAAATCATATTCTTCCTTTCCACACTATTTAGGTTAGGGCAACATGGAGGCAGTTTGTTTGTGGGCATCCCTTGCTGGATTAAGGCATCTGGCAATAGATAGATAGAATGCTTTCATTCCATGGAACAGATTGTTGAATTATTATTCACAGTATACTGTATACATTGAAAATTACGTAGAGGCACTTAAACTTACCTTTAAGTTCATTATTTTTTTTTTTTTTTTTTTTTTTTCACCTTTATCATGCACTGACAGGGGGAAGCCGGAGTTGCTGAGATAAAACCTTATGATCGTGCATACTGGCATTGCTTGGGACCCTGGACTCCATCTGTGGGAGAAGAATCCTGGGGTCCAATTTAACCCAGCAAACCTGTGTTCCTCCTCGGGCCTGTTTCCCCAGGGATGTATTCCCTATGGATCCATTCCTACCATAGACCTATTTTCCCACTACCCACCCACCTCATCCACCATGCCCCCCCTCACTAATCCATCCACCCATCCAACCCATTATAGCTAATAATGATAAGGTTGTAGTAGTCCATCCAACCATCATCCAGTCCTATGGAAAAAAAAAAACAGTGATTACCTACCATGTTTCCACCATGTTGGTTTGATTATTTCTAATTAGTTCTAAATCCTGGTCATCAGGGGTGCCACTTTAGCATCTGTAATGTACACATATACTGTAAAGTCATTGTAAAAAGTTACACTTGTTAGAACTATTTAGAGAGTTCCCCTTTGATTTCTTGATTTCCATGGAGGACAGACAGACAAACCTTCCCTTTACATATGTAGACTCTCTCTCTCTCTCTCTCTCTCTTTCTCTTTGGGCAGCAGAAAGTTTGTTACAATCACTCAAGGCACTAAAGTGTTGGCATTGTGGTAATTGGCATCATGTCACACGTGTCGACATTGAGGATGATACTTACAGTCTCATGACAAAGAGGCAGCCCAGGATCTGATGGCACTGTAGTAACTGATGTGGGTATTGTCAGAGGAGATATGGTGACTGAGATCATGAACAGGATCGAGGCAGAGAGATGCTGTTGACAGTTTTATGGCAGATGTATTGTTGAGGATGAAACCTTTAGAAGACAGCCTTAGTGTTACTGAGGCAACTTCTCATGAATCCATGACAACACTTGCTGACTCCTTGAAAGAAGAATTGAAGGAGTTGCACAAGGAAAGGGATGATTCCATGTACAATCTGAGTCGTGACAGGACAAAATATACCCAGCAAGTACTGGTGTTGAAACTAAAGAATGGCACTTGGAATGATAGGCAAGGTTGTCTGCAGCTAATGGAGATGTGGAGAGGACACTGAAGTTTATTCCAGGTAATAGCTGTAAGGAAATATCTGGGGCCCATATTGTTAACCTGCCCAGTCCCGACCGATTTTTTACCCAACACACCCTCAGAACCCGACCGATTTTCAGCTTGTCCTTTTTTTTGGCTCAAACCTCTGCTTTTGGTGAGAAACATTGAAAATTCATAGAGAAATCACCCTCTTGAGCTTATAAATGTTGCTACAGGTGACAGTCAGCCTTACCTTTTCGTTCTCTTTCACGGTACCTGGCTTCAAAGAAAACGAACTATGGGAGGGTTAACTAATTCAAGCCACTTTAAATTACGTATTTATTTATTTATTTGGCACGAATTTATGTGTAGTACAAGACTATTGGTTTTCACACAATATTATAGGTGATATAAGCATTGTTCACTCACCTAAAACACCAACATATGGCATCTTCCTTTATGACATTACCACCTCCTCACTTCTGTTTGTTTCTTACTCTAGCTCCTTTATTTCTTTGTCCTCCACCTCGGGAATCACTTTCACTGTGAATTTCGTCATTGGAGAGACTGTGGCGCAACATGTCTTTACTGGCCAGGTTGCTGCTAACAGGTGAATTGTCGAGTGTGTGGGGGGGAAGGGGCGGGGGGGCCAGGTGGGGCCAGACAGTATCCCTGCTTGACAGCGGGTAGAGGAAGGTCTCCCACATATGCCTATCAAAAATCACCTGCAAATCTTGAAAAATGTGCAAACGACGGGCCTTGCAATTGACTAGCGTATGATGCACATCGGTGGGTCTGAGCATGAAAAAAAGTGGTGACATGCATCGTACGTCAGGGGGACTGGGCGGGTTAAGCAGTCTGGAAAAAGAACTAAGGCAGATGCAGTCGGCGCGATGAATTTTTAAATTATGTACCAAGTATCTGAGCAAAAGAAAATGCTGCCAGAGATGACCGTGAAAGGCCTTTCTCTTTCCGTGGATGACTGACATGATTTCAAGCATAATTGACAAGAACAGAAAAATTAAGGTGCTCATGGAAAGTGGTTCTACTCTCAACCATCTCTCTACAGGAACTAAGAATGACACTAAAAGTGCCATCTTAAAGGTGTCTCCTCAAGTGCATTCCTCCACCATAGAACAGGGCAATTATATCCATGTAGGTCTTACAGGATTCCATGTCTTCAACAGATTTTGGGTTATGCAGGGTCACCACTGTCAGGGTCACGGTCACACATCTGAGAAGTGTGCTAGAAAGAGCAATGAACTCCAATGTGTTTTTTGTGCTGGAACCCGTAAATCTAAAGACTGGTATCAAAGACTTTCCCAAATGCATAAAAATCTCTTTCATAGGGCATTGAGAAGCTGATGTTGAATCTCACTCAGTGCCTCAGTTTGCATCTGGGAGAGACGTATAATTTCCAACAGAAATAGATTGCAGTACACCCATACCCCGTTATCTGGCACATTGATAACCAGCGCTTTGCTAGACCGAACACAAGAAATAGAATAGTCCCACAATCCGAACACTTTGAATGTCTTTCGCCTCACTAGTCCGACACCCCACCTCTCCAGTCTGACGCCTGGCCTCTCACTATGTTTGAAACGAGGTTTTTCCGGTCCTCCCGTACTCCCTCCATCCCATCTCTTCTCCCTCATCCCTCTTTCACTCCCCACTGCCAGGCATGTCTCCCTCTGTCTCCCTGCCCTCTTCCACCCCTGGTTGTCTCCCTCCCCCACCCCTGCTTGTCTTCCTTGTATGTGTGTGTGTGTGTGTAAGTGATTGAGTAAGTGAGCGAGAGTGGTGAGTCAGTGAGTAAGTGAGTGAGATTAGGGGGGTGGGTAGTAGAGTTGTTTGGCCTTCTTGTTTCTTTCCCTGTCCTCCACCCTCCCCCACCCCTGCTTGTCTCCTTCCTTCACCACTGTTTGTCTCCCTCCCCCACAACTGCTTGTCCCCCTGCCCCACCCCACCCCTGCTTGTCCCCATGCCCCACCCCACCCCTGCTTG